>PNEQ01122700.1:0-26706 GCA_003012365.1 Medauroidea extradentata | reverse complement strand
TTTTGTTTTTTTGCCGGCTAACTACTTGTAATAGCAACGGAGGAGAGTTGCGTCCAACATCTATACAAACAAACAACACACATAGAAGAAGCACCCGTCACATTCTGACCGCCCCGAATAGGAACATCATAACCTCAATTATAAACATCTAGATAAATAACAACTCGACGTAGACGCAAGACGCAGAGCAGCAGCCCCGGTACACTACGTTTGTTTTGATTCAGCCTGGGAGTTTAGCAGCTCAATATAAAAAGGAAATCTGAAGAAATCAACATTTCAAGAGTTATTACGGCAGTGAATTGTCAACGCACCGACCTCGTGCTTCGATTGGTGAGCGGAAGTCATGGTCAACGGCAGGTTACGTATCACGTAACTTAATCAGCAGCTGTCCAAGAACAACAGTGGCAGAGATCATTATGTTGCATTTTGAGGTTCTACATGTAGGGAGGTGGCATGATCAAGTAACTGGCAAGTGCAATGTGAGAAGGTACGTTTCCAGCAGTGGATTGTTTATTTTTCCCCACATTGATTCGCGACGTCTTGTGTCCTTATTGTTGTGTTGCCGAGTGATCCTGTAGTGTGTCATCTCCAGTATTATTTGAGTTGTAAGTGTTATGTTTTGTCCTCTTAAATTTTGTTTGTTGTGGTTACGTAACCTGTTGTAACCAGAGCTAATAGAAGAAGTGGTAGCTCGTAATAATGGTTTGTTGACACACGTAAAAGTATGCAGTAACAGCAGTACTGAAAGTATTAGTACTGAACATAGCGAATCTCTATCAGAAAGTTTGTCCGACAATGACTTGGAGTCTAGCCCTGAACCTCCATCAGCTGCAGGGGATGACCACGGACTGGCTGTCCTCATTAAGAATAAGTTAGAGGCACAGAGTAAGACACTAGGAACACTAGGTGGTAAGATGGATCTGGTAATGGACGAAATAAAAGTTTTGGAGAAGAAATTTAATCGTGTTGAAACCAAATTAGTATAATATAAGGAGGAACTTAAGGGTGAATTAGAAATTGTAAGGAAAAAGCAGTTGGAATTTGAGAATTGCTTCACTGGTAGATTAATGGAAGTTGAGAATAGATTGGATGTGTTCTGTTTGGAACAATCAGGTATAGTGAATGAAGTTGAAGGATTAGAGAGTACGGTGGAAGCACAAAGTAGGCATCTGAGTGTGCCAGATGCACACGCGTCATTTAGTGAAATAGTAACCTACAATCAAGGTGAAATTGCAAACCTAAACAGAGAGTGTAAAATGGTAAGTGAAAAGGTACAGCAGGAAGGTGAAATGAGTGCGCTATTTGATGAGGTCAAAGGTGAAATTTTGAAAACTGTTGAGTCTACAATTTTGAGGGTTGAAACTGAATAAGGTGAGTAGAGTAAAGAGATTCAGGAACTACAAGAGGTCAGCAAGATGAGTGGAGATTGCAGGCATTTGAGGTTGCGTCAGCCATACAGTGACAGGGATGTGCTAAAATTTTTAGGACTGAAAGGATTGGTCATTTGCAAGTGGTTAAGAAGCTGTTTTTTTAAATTTTTTGTTAGTAACAGTGACTCTGTGGAAGAGGTAACTGTGATAGGAAAGTCAGCAGCAGGGGTCTGTAGCAATTGGCTGCAATTGTGTGATGACACACTAGGCACTTTCGACTACCTTACTGATTGTGTCTGCGGCAGCAGGGAGCTGTGTGGTGTGGAGAGGTGTGTCGTGTGTGTGTGTGTGTGTGGGGGGGGAGGGTTTGTACCCCAGCAGAGTGTAGCATGGATCAGGGGAGAGTTGCTTTGGTGGCAGAAAGGCAGTAGGGGGCATGCATGTACGAGTTGGTGTTGGCATCAGCAGGAATCGAGGCTCGTGGAACACGAGAAGTGGTGGCAGACTGGCAGTATGGGAGGAGCGAGATGGGACAGGTGTTGGAAAGCCCAGAGCCTTCGATCGAATTAGTGTTGAGGGAAATGAAGTGAAAGCATTTGATCCCGGTGGCTCTGTCTGCTGTTGATTGACGAAAAGGTTCAGCATGACGGTGTGTACTGACACTATGCTGTGAAAAGCTTATCACATTTTTTAAAATGTTTAATTTGATGTTCTCGTAATAATGATTATTAATGGAACTAATACCTATGTGATAATTTATGTGGTCAGCTCTGAGATGTTTACTTACCTTAAATAAATATTTGAGTGGTTGTTATTGTACCTGGCCTCGCTGCCTTGCATAGCGTTACTTTCCGTATTTGAGCACTGTATGTGCTATGTAAGTTGCTACGTATCAGGGAAAGTGTATTTCATCAAGTATCAGAAAAACTGTATTTATCTTATCATATATATTTTGAGTGAAATATTTGTGACCAGTCTGTTTGTGTATTGTAAATTTACCTTGTTGTAGTAATGCGGAGTTTGGATATGGCTTTTGATTTAATCGGTAACAGCCGATCACATCTGGGCAAGAGGGAATCATCAGGGCATGCATTCCGCAAATATGTGTTTGACTGCCACTCCATCGTTGTTCCAAAGAGTGTGCCAACTGTTTTCTAAAATGTTGAGTAGGAGCTCATGTGTGTGTCAAGACCTGTTTCAAGATGATCTAACCCAGATTGTTACAGATGTAATCTTTTCTGCGTAAAGTGATAAAAATAATTTTAAAAAATTTTTATTAATATTATTAATGAGTTGCATTAGAGTGGTGATTAATGTTGATGAGTTTAGTGAATTTTGAAGTAATAGTACTCAATATTGTATTTTGCTTTGTGCTCAGTGTTGTTTGCCTACAAGTACACGTAATACTATGTCATGCGAGTTGCGGTAATGTGTGTTTTGGAATTTCCTGGCAGTACAGTTGTGTGTATTTGAGAATTTGATACGAGCACCAAGTAAATGATCATGGCTGTAATTAGGGGGTTTAGTTGTTACATAATGTTCTTTGTTTTGTTTTCCTTCTGATGTTATATTTTGGCAAATGTTCAGATTGTAAGTTGTTAAGAGTGTTATGTTTCCTGCTGTTCTATTTACTGTTGCTATGCTAATTGTGATGATGTTCCGTTTTTGGCGTTTTTAATGGTGTTTCTGTGCTATGTGTTTTACTATTGGATTATTTGCTGCTCTAATGTGATGCTGTTGAGTTTTTCTCAATGTACTTTTGTCTATTGTGTTTGGTGATAACCTACTAGGGCTGTACTCTTGTACTTGACATACAGAGGATTGTGGGGACAACCTCTATACATCAAGTAGGGGGTTGTAAGGCGGACCACCCACCACTTAGGCCTTATTTATTTCCTGTATTTTTAATTTGATTTTGTTTATTTCCTTTTGTGTAATTTATTGAATTTGCCATTGTCTATTTTATTATTTTCTGGTATTGTTGACAGGAGTTTGGTAATGGAATGCATGGTATTTTATTTGTATCAGTATTAAAATTATTCTATTTTATATTTAATTTGGTTTGTTAAGGCTAAGGTTACTTTATATTTTAATTTTAGTTTAAGATCATTTGCAGTAGTTTAAATAATTTGAGTAGTAAGTGTACTTTAACTTCAGGCTGGGTGTATTGTTGGCAAGTTTAGTGTAATGGCACAGGTGTGCATATCCAGTTCATGGAATGGCTGAATTCAGATTTCCACAGTATTTTATACTTTCACTTTTCACTGGAGCGCACGTGTGCGGCCACTCGTTGAGTGTGCATGAGAGACATTGATATGTTTTGCGCAGGCCAGCGTGGGCCAATCAAAAGACATGCCATTTAAAATCATTAAAGTTGATGTTGTAATTTGAAGTGTAATTATGTTTTTTATAGCAATATTTTTATTTAAGAGGTTGTTTAAAAGTATAAAGCTCGTATTTGTTCATTATATTTAATGTAGTTTTAGTTTTCTGTTAGGTTTTACCTCGGTGCGGTGGGTGGCCGCCAAAGGCGCTGCAGGGAGAGAGCAAGCGTCGCTGGGGTCGGCCATTACTGACTTACTTGGTGCTCCAGCTCGGAGAGAGACGGTTTTGCGGGACGGAATGTCTTGTAAGTGTTGAAGAGGTGGCGGAACAGGCATAAGAACTTGTTTAAAATAATTTTTGTCTCTTTTTCTCTTTTTAATTTGACTTGTAGCTGAGAGTTGGTGTTGAGTGACTTAAAGCATGTAAACTTTAATTTGAGTTTTCAGTAATTGGGTAAGAGCTGTTCTCTCCCAGGAGCGTCAGTTGAAAGTTTTAGCATTATGTGAAATCAGTATTAATTAACATCTTGTGGTAGCAGAACTGTTTGGTTCAAAATGTATAGTGGAATTTAAAATTTCTAATAAAAACAATCACGACATACAATCACGACATCATGGAGTGTCTAGTTATTTTAGTACTGTGGAATAATATTAATTAACTGACCACTATACGATTACTATTGGCCACTAGTAAGCAATTTGGTTATGTAGAGCCGAAGCGCTACATTTATCTAGTGCCGTGACCAGGATGTGTTGATAAAGCGCCAGCGTGCTACAACTAAAAGGTTGAAATATTAACAATGAATTTAGTTTTCTATTCTAATCTGGCCAGATTCAGTGTAGACTAATACCCAAATGCTTGGATTTGAAATCTAATCAAAACATTTGTTTCCCCATTACAGGAGCAGCCTGACTGTGCTAGAAAACATGTAATTTAATTATGGTTGGATACAATTCAATAATATGAAAGTACACGAAGCTTTTGAGAAATGGTTTGCACCTAAAGATAAGTTTTAAGTTCTCATTCCAGCTTTACTATTCTTGGGATGTGACAATGACTTAAAAACCATTTTTCACAAGGAGTTTTAGCTGCTAAATTTTCTACACAAAAATTTCACAATGGTTTTCAAACCTAGGTCATACTTTATATATTTAATAGCACACCACGAAAATATAAGTCTGTTTTGGATGAGTCTGTGATAGATATACTGCAGGCCCGTTGTTCTTCTTGCACACAGAGAGAAGTTAGACAAATGGTAAGTAAGCCTTAGCCTTTTAAGGCCTCGGCATGCAGAATAGCTGAAGGCAAGCAGAACACTCAACAATTGTTTGCGTCTCTTAAAAAAATTGTTCTCCAGGAATACGAAAGCAGTACGAGTGAGCTATAAATCCTACATCTGAAAATCAAATAAGATTTCAATGCAAACATTTAAAAGACTGTCATAGAATCTGCTGTATTCTGGTCACTATTTGTCCAATACAAATTTTAACATGCTACTTTGCATTCAAAGGCAGAAGTGGAAAACAAAAAATTTATATAGAAGAGAAATAGAAGCAGGATTAAAAGTCTGCACAAGTGTCTGGTAAAATGATATAATGATTAACATTAGGCCTATAGGTCTAGATGTGGAAATTAGATAAAGATCACAAGTACACTTTAATTGAAACACCCATTGCTGTTTGATGACACAATTACTTTTGAAGTTTCAGTGTTATTCCTACATTGCACACTATAACCTGGCAAGGTGTCACAAAAAGATTTTGGCAGGCGTACATCCTTTTGTCCACACCACCAATTTTTTACAACACTACAAAAGTGGCAAGAAAATGAATTGGAAATACAGGTACGTAAGGCTCACCATCCCATAAAAGGAACATGCTGCAAACTATTCTCAAACACATAGCAGACTTACAGGTTGCTGGTTCCGGGCACAAACTCACCTGAGCTGTCATCAGAGTCGCTAGGTGGCTCACTGCTGTCGCAGCTGGAGGTGGACTTGTCCGACTCTGCCGAGTCACGGTCCATATCCTCCCCATCGCTGTCATCATGATCGTGTTTGATTACCGGCATGGTTGTAGCCTGAAAGCAACCACACAACTTTCCATACAACATAGTTGTTGTCACAAGCATGCAGGTCACACCATTACAATAGTGAAACTTGTTTCTTGTTACGCAACAGCTGCTTGAGTAAACAGCTCCTGGTACATGTACACAAATACAAAAAAAAGATTATGTAGTTTAATT
This sequence comes from Medauroidea extradentata, assembly GCA_003012365.1. Lineage (NCBI taxonomy): Eukaryota > Metazoa > Arthropoda > Insecta > Phasmatodea > Phasmatidae > Medauroidea > Medauroidea extradentata. Next base: position 20,767 of record PNEQ01122700.1, on the reverse strand, counting down.
CCTGCTTAATATTGGAATATGTTAAAAGCACCACTTACAGTTTCCTTTGAATAAAGCTGTATAAATAATATAGAACGCTAAACCTACTACTCCATAGTTATATGTTAACACAGTAAATTAAAATAAACAGTCTAATAAAGAGTACTTGGACACTCATGTGAAACAATTCTGTAAGTGTCCTTTAGATATGTGTAATGCCCACCAATTAACAGATATAGTGAACATCTGATTATTAAGATCTAAGTTTCCATAAACATATTTTTTATTTAATTTTAAAATAATTTATTAATGGGACTGAGCATTTCAGTTATACAATATGCTGTGACAGAAAAAAAAAACTGGAAAAACATAGTGTATACATATATGGTAAATGTTATTATGTATTATGAACTTTGAAACTGCTAGACGACATTATAAACTTGCCACTATAAGCCGCACTTGTGTTCAGTATGCATTTGTGAACTATACCTGCCTTGGCAGTCCCACTTCGTGCGATATTCGTTCAAAGCTAGTCATTTTCAAAGTAGTGGTCACATGGGACAGGCAGTATTATTTAGTGATTTAAAAATATAGAGTAGTTTTTTGTAAATAAATTGGTATGTTATGTTTTAAATAGTTTTGGTATTTGTCACATTCTAATGCAGACTGCAAACAAAGTGAAGACTTTCATGCAAAGGATTAGGTTATTGTTGTTGGAGATATTATTATTTCTATATTTACATTTCAAACAAAAAAGTTTAATTAATGCAACAGAGTAATAAGAACATATAAATTTTGTTTCTGGTTATGTGCAACAACACTTTGTCACAATATGAGATAAAGTCTTATGTCCAAATTTCTAATTGCTCATAACAAGCACAATCTTCAATTTTGCAAGCACTGTACCAGTAATATTCCTATATTGTCCTACCATATATGATATGAGAACTGCCCAAATATTCGGAATGTTACAAAAACTTCTAGGCAATTTGCAATGTATACATGCATAAATTACTTTCAATGTTTTGAAATTAAAATATCAAAATTAACAATAGCCTACTGTAAAAAGTAAAAAACTTGAGGAAAATTAGAAAGTGGTTTTAAAATCTATGCCAAATAAGATTCTTCATGCAAGATTCACTGTACAATGGAAAATGGAACAGTCTGAAACAATAATTTGTATGGAAAGAAAAAAGTCTTCACAGAAGGCAAAACTATTTTGTTTCATGAAAGACACACCGGTTTTCACAACCTTAAAATAAGTTTTAAAGTATAGATAACTAAAAATACTACATCAGTTTACCGTAAGTAAATGTTACAGGTGTGGTAAATAAATTAATGCTACAATGGTTTCTTAGTGTCTTGAAGCTTGCAGGATACAAAGTTGTGGCCTATGTAGAAAGACATAAACTGTAAACTTTGTGAGCAAATGAGTTAACTTTCTGGGTTCATGCATTTCTGGCGAAGGTATATAATAATTCTGTAAACTACGATTTTGATGCTGGAAAGAAAAGGAAAAATATTGCATTTCTTTAAATTTCAATTAATGTTTTACAGTTTCAATTTATATACCACATCCTCTTAAACAAGCATGCACAATAATCTTAAACAAGTTACCTACATGAACATCACCAAACTCTGAGTAGCATTCTGTTCATCTTCTTGCTAATATAAAACTAATATTTGTTTAGTTTTTATAAAAACAAACAAGCTTTCAATTTCAAGTCTTCCCATTTCCCCATACTTGTTCAGAGTAAACTGTCAACAGTTCTGACTGGTGTGAACCTACCCTTGTTTCACTCAGTAAGCTAAAACCCTTTGCAAAATTGTTACAGATAACTTAAAGGGCCTCCCCACCTGCACTTCAAATGTGTTGCAGCGAGTTACGACTATTCTTTTCTTCACAAAACCATTTAATGGACATTATATTTATATACCTACGAAAAAACACACTTAAAACTACAGTTTTAAAAATTCATCACTCTTATCAGAAACATCATTTTTGGGCCCCTCCAAATGGCCAAAAATGCCTTCTTGCAACTGCCGTATCTTGAGAAATAATAAGCAGATCCAGAAACCCAGTAACAGACACAAGTGTTAAGACTTTGAACTAAGCTACCCTCAAATAAAATGATATGGTCACTGCTTTCAGTACCATAGAAAAAAGGATAATAGTAAAGCACTAAGTGCTAGCTGAGTAGCTTTGGCGAAGAGGCGATAATGCATTACATACGCTACTCAACGGCAACCTTACCACTCTGTAGATTTTCTGCCTCACACACACAAACGCAGGCTATTATCTAAGGAAGCCCCTTTACGTGCATGCTGTAGAAAAAACTATCAATAAAGATTTTTTTTTTAACTTTAAGACACTGCACAGCAATGTTGATTTTTAAACCTGAAAACTGTAGCAAAACTGTGTCATTTGAAGTTTTGGATTTACAGCAATGCTGTGTCTAAAATACAGGTAGCACCAATTTATAGTCTCAGTGTTGACCTTTCAACTATTCTAGCTTCTTGGACAAACGGGGTCTCTGCAATTATGTTAAACACATATTCTTGTCAGAAAAGAAAATGTCACAATCTAACAAACTTGTACGTTCAAAATATAACCTTCCTGACACTTAAAAAGATAACTTACGTCTTGGGTGAACCAGTTTGAGATTATGCCAACTGCTATCTCATTTCTGTCAAATCCCCCACACACCTGTAACAAGCTAAAAAGTAGGCCACAGCAGTGAAATAACAAACTGTTGCTGCAGTTTTATATTTTTCAAGCTGCACATGTATTCTGTGGATAGTCCATCACAATATTGTGGAACTGTACCCATATAATGCAACAAGTTGATAGATCTGATAATTTATTTTTCTGTGTAGTAACTCGAAATTCTGACTTAAATCAACTACAGTACTTGCAGTGTTTCCTTCAAAAAGCATCTACCTTCATGGCATGGATTTGTTTTTGTTAGTTTGTGTGTTTACAAGTAGACAAGCCTAATTAGAATAAATGAGCTGTCAAGTGGCCAGCTGCAGAACTCCAACTGTTTCACTACAATTCAAGTTTATACGTACATGTGATAGCCCAATTTAGGAATAGACCTACAACTAGTGGTCAAAACTTATGCGAATGAAGACTCTTTTCTGTTATGCCAAAGATAGAGACACACAATCACCTGAAACTTTAGTACTTTTGCAGTCCACTGATTATTAAGAATAAAAACTACATTATTAACACAACACATCATATCCAATCCAATACATGTTCTGTACCTTTAAACTCATGCCGTTCCAAACACCGTCAAGTCCAGCAACCTCTGAAAAGAATCACTGTATTATTACATGTTACTAGAAAAATGTCTGCTTTGGTGATGGAAACTTTTCTTTTTTGTAAATTTGTAAATTAATGGGTGCCACAATAATTGGTTCAGAAAAAAAGTAAATGAATGTGTTTTAATGTTGTTTTTATTGTTCTATTATGTTCCATGCATTAATAAAAATTTAATTATGTTGATATTGCTATAATACAGGCTACATTAACTATGATATTATTGAACATGTAGCTTTTATTGATACCTAAATAACTATGACAGATTGTCAGTAATGTTACCGTATATTTTGTGACAGTCAGAATATTTCCTTGCATAACCACAGAAACATTGAAGTATTTTACTCAAGTAAATGGTGATGGAAACTTTATAGCTCTATTGCACTTCAATATTGATTCAGGAGACTCGGGCCTATGCCACCATTCTGAAACTACTTCCCCCAATGTGACAAATATAAGCAGCACCAACTTAGTGAAATATGCAAAGATGAAAGACAAGTATCAGTTTTGGTCAAAGTGAACAATTTCACATGGAAAAGCTTCATCAGCCTTTATTTTTGATATCATCATAGCCAGGTGATTCCATTGTCACATGTGAGACAATTGTACATCTTAATACAAAAAAAAAGTGTGAGACATGAGACAATTGTACTACATCTTCGTACAAAAAAGTAACAACTTTAATACATATTTATGCCTCACATTTTTGTGATTATGCATATTAAAGCATTAAATGGGCATAATTTTTAAACTATTAAACTGATTTTAAGCCACTGTGCATTGTTTAGAAAATAGAAAACCATATTGAATACGTTTGTTTGTTTTATTGCATCTGTGTGATCTTTTTTCCATACATAACGGAACAAATATATATTGGACAAGCCGTTGTTACTTGATATTTTATCAAATATAAACATTTTATTTATACGTGTGGGACATGATAATATGTTACTACCAAGCTTCCAAATACTGTGACAAATAATGAGAACTCTGCTAATTTAATATATATATACCAAACCTAAAATACAAACTCATTAGCGTACTTAACAATATATTTTTTTCCTTTGTCACACGTAAAACATCAGTGTAACATGTGGATCAAAGTACACAACTTGATAGTATTAACAACACATGGAGGCTCAAAACCTTAATATATTCATGAACCCTGCCCTGTATTGGGTTATCGTATCTTTAATATGTGTATAGAATTACACACATACAAAAATGCACACATACACAAACTCTCTCTTCCTACCTCCCATTAAAAATACCCAGTCTGGTACGTATTCTGTAGGTTTAAGAGACATAATGGTTATAAGGTGAATTACAAATGGCATCATGGGAATACCATCCTTTTCCGTGATTGGTTTCAATTCAGATTTCCACAGCTGAACTTCAGTAAGTAAGCTTAACTGTGAAATGTGTATGCTTTGGTTCAATAGTGTAAACCTCTAAGGACATACACAGATATTGCAGCTGTGCGTAAAGTGGAAAACATGTACAAGCAACTCCTAATGTTTCTGTTTCCACTGTCCAGGTGGAGTTCAGACTTTATGTGGTCATGTAGAAGTATAAAGTTGAAGGTGGCACTGAGATTCCAAAATTGTTAGTTTAGTAGGGCCTTGCATCAGTACAGTTTCTTAGAATTCTAGCTATGCTACCAAGGTATTTCTCAGTCCTTGCCACCTCAAGATATGTCTCAGAACAATGGAGGAAGAAAAACTCATTGGGATTTGCATTCTTACACACACATCCATAATGACACTATGGCAGATTCTGAAGCAATCATTATTCAATTTGGATAATGCACGTCACTTAGTACAAAAATACTTGAATTTGTCCAGTAAATATATTTTAAACCAACATTAAATTATACCATCTAAGTGTTTTAGGCTACGGGTCATTCCATGTCAGTTCATCCAGAGTATGTAACCCAAATTTTGATTTTGATAAAAATTGATTCATTTGTTTGGTGACCAAATGCCACCAAAACTCTAAAATTTCAAATTTTTATCTCAAATACTTCCTGAGATACTGAAGGTTCAATTTTCAGACTGAAACACTTAGTAATTATTGAATAAATAGGTCAGTCTGTGTGTTTCCAAGCTTTGTAACTTCACTGTAATACCAATATATAAGGAGAAAAACACTTTCTATTATGAGAAATTTTCCAGAGAATTTGAATTTGGCAACAGTGTTTTCATCAGAAAACTTACATGACTGATTTTTCAAATTTCATGTTCGTCCTTCATTACAAAATAGACCGTATCTCAAAAGGCAGACCTTGTAGGAAAATGAGGTTGGCAGTACGTGAAAGAGGAGAACATTTCCTTTAGATACACAAAAAAAAGTAGTTTTTTGCTGGCAACATGTGATGTACAAATATACACTACAATACTATATGTATATTAACACATCAAAGAAATTCCCAAACACAAATTATTTGACAATGAATGAGAATCGATACACACAATCCTCAATTTCTTATTACCAATGTGCAGTGCTTTTCTGATAAAGTTTCCATCCAATTTCACACTTGCACAAGTCTTCTTTCAAAAAACTATAAGATCATCCACAACTGCTCGTTGATGGTGCCTGCAAAATGCTGAGTATGTGTGCAAAAGGAACCCAGCAGACATCTTCTCGAGGTGAAAGACAGTAAAAAGAAGCACTTGAACCTGAAGGGTGCATGAAGTTTACTTGGGCATCTTCTTCTGACTTGTTAATGTTGTTTACAACACCAACAAACCATTTGTTGTCGTACACACAAGGCACATAGCTGCTATAGCAAAATTGTAAACTAAGGAATATGTATTAACCTGACTTGTTTTCTTCATTCCTATCTCATACTGGGATATTGGTGAAATACTATGAAACCCTCTTGTACCCGGGATTGTCTTTGCCAGAATATATCGTTGTTGTAGATGTGAATGAATGTCATCCACGTCGCTCTTGTCAATGTAATGTTTTCATTACAGTAGGCACACATCATAGACACTGATGTAAATTGGTCTTTAAATGGTCGTTGAAGACTAGCTTTTGAAGTTAGTCGCTTGACAGTTCCGCCAATTCCATCACAAGAAGATTTGCCATGGCTTGTGGCAAAGAATGACCATGAAGCTGTGAGTTTGAAATCCAGTATGTGATTGCATAAATTAAGGATATTCTTGCAGTTCTTGTACTGAGCAGCACATCCATCACTCAAATAATGTATGTGTTTTACACGAGGCAGGTGATTTTTAACATAAACGTCTATTTCAGACTGGATTTTGTACACCATGGAAACATCATGACCCAAGTAATTTGACAAAAAACAATGGATGCTTGTTTTCAAACTAGCTTTATCTGAATGTCTGTAGTAAATGACTATTGAATGCAGTGTACAGTGACTATTAGTCCAATGGTATCCTTAGGCTTCATTTTGAATAAAAAAAGAAAAATTTTCACTGAAATCCAAAAGCTGTAACTTCTTCATAATGCATAGTTTCTTTCGGCTGCTTGAAGTAGTCTGATTGTTTCCTTGTGATAAAGGATTGGGGTGTGAGAAGTTCCATCTTTGATACTAGGATTTCCATAAAGTCATCTACACTTGAGGTAAGAGTTTATAATTGTGTTTGGTCTGTACAGACCCACTGTTGGTATTCAATCACATCATCTGGATCACAGTCTAAATCATGACATAGATGCTGCTTTAGAGTATCTGGAGGACATTGTTCACACTGTCTTAGCATACAAGCAGGAAGACAATGAAGAAGCAATTCAACATTTTGGAGCATAGTGCACACACAGACCAAATGTGTTCCAGGCACACACAGAAGTTCCAGAACTTCCAGCTAAAACACACCATTTCGGACGCAGCATACAAAACTTTGAAAATCCTACCTTGAGAGATGGATATTTCACCTTAAAAGAACAATACAGTTCATGCAAGTTGCATAGCAAAAGTCTTATCTGTTTGTAAACATTTTTAGAAATACTGACTTTATCTTTCACTCCTGGCATTTGCCTGGAAAACTCATCGTCCTGATAGAAATTTTGAATGAGTTGCACAGTGTCTTTGGGTAACTTCTTCCCACCAGTGGGATGAATTAATTCACAGATTCCTTTCTCTTGTGTAAGTTGTCTTGCTTGTCGTACTGTTATGATTACTAAGAGCCTCGCCTGGAGGACGGGCTAGCGACAATGGCAGTGCAATCAGGTCAGGGGTTGCACAATCCAAAGGGCCTCAGCGATTCTCCCCACCGGCACTGAAGTGTGGTATATAACGCAATGTATCAGGGAATTGGGGTCTGTCTCCTTCAAGCCTTCCAGCCGTCACCACCTCGCCAGGATGGTCCTGGGTCAAGACCCACGACGTGCCGCTGTCCGTCGATAGCCGACACAATCATCATCAGCCTCCAGCATCATGCTAACGGTGAGGTCTAAGGTGTCCAAAGTGTCACCCATCATAGAGTAGAACATAAATATTTAAACAGCCGCTCCTTTCCTATCTAAATTATGTAGTACAACCATGTAGTATTTTGTAACTAACTTGTGTAGAGTAAAGCCACATAATTATAACTAGATCAACTTATCTCATTTAACCGTAACCCTAACCCTACTTAACCACTTAAATAGTTTCAGTATAAATGCCTACCTCTGGCTACAGCCACCCAAACACAATAAATTATGTGTAAAACCTACTACAAAGTACAGTTTTACAACAGTACCATGTAATCATAAACACCAAATTCTTGTGCTGCCTTCTGTCTGGACCATGATTGAGGGATCAGTGTGAGAATATGCAGTTTTCTTTGTTTATTCACTGCAGGCAGCTTCTGCTTCATTCAAGTCACCAAACTGTCAAAATCGGCAGCCTTTTGTTCCCCTTCACACTTCCGTATTTCTGTTGTTGATGTGGCTGGAACTTGAACATCTAATACTTTGGATATCTTGTCTGCTACAGCTGTTGACACCTCCTGCACTCTACGTTTCCCATAACTTCCTTTTGTATGTTGTGGTAACAGCATGCAGTTTTATTGGTGACTGTTGCAAATATTCAAAACTTTTGTCAAGTAACCTACGACTCTCTTCTTTTGATGCTTTAACCTCTAAACCCTCAATGACATCACTTTCAGATGATTCTTAAGATATCTGTACAGCTAACTTTTGCACATTATATAATTTATTTCTACATGAGAAGCACGATTTTTTACCAGGAATTAAATGAATTTCTTTGTCTGCTGCTTTTTTATAGCAATGTAAAGAGATCTTGCGCAAATAACGCTTTAATGGAACACTATGCACTTTCATTGGATTACAGCATGATGTCTGAAACATTTAGTGCTTTTTGAGATAAAAAGATTCATGATGAAAACATATGGTGTGACGATTACGTTTAAAAATACCTGTCCTCAACACAAGAAAGTTTGATTTTCTTTGGAAAATGATTCCAATTTTTTATTCCTTTTTTTTTTTTTTTTTTTTTATAAATACAACACACTTTAAGGCAGTCTTAATTTCTTACCCTTCCCTACAGAACAGAATTCGAGTTTAGTAGTATTGGTAGACATTGTTCTACAAAATTAAAATTAAGGGTGTTGGACCCGTAAAATTTCATTTTTTTATATTTGTGCCAAACACCGTTCAACTTTTGCACATCAGATAACACGTCATTTCCCCAAATAAAAAAAAAAATTACGCCCAATAGTTTTCGCAAAATCATTCATCAAAGTCACGAAATGGCCATTACGGTGCAGCCCAAATCAAAAAAGTAATAAACCAATGAATTCGAAATTACGTGAACTGACAGTCAGTGTATCAATGCATTTCATGACATGTTTGACAAAAGTTAGTTTTGGATATTTCAGTAGTAGCCGAAAGTCAAAGTTATGCAAAAATTTACTCATTTTCATCGATTTTTAAAAAATACAAAAATATATCGCTCTGTGTTTACAAAAATGTCTTGAAGTAGGCCTAGTTCACATCATTAAGTATCGATATGAATTATCTTGTTTTTGCAAGTTAATTATTTTTTATTATTTTGGCTACATATTTTGTGACTTTGATAGGTGATTATGCTAAAACTATGGGCCCTAATTTTTTTTATTCAGGGAAATGACATGTTATCTGATGTGTAAAAGTTGAACAGTCTTTGGCACAAATATAAAATTTTGAATTTTTACAGGTCCAACCTCCTTAACACACATGCCTTATCTCTAACACTTATCTTTATTGCATCTCTTCCCTCTGCCTCCTGTGTCCATGGGCAGCTATTCTGCATTTGCTGTGACAGCTCTCAAATACCTCTGAGGCAGCAGATAAAAACTCCAAACTGACAAGGAGAGCAGAGGTTGTCTCTAAACACTCCGACTCCACGCAGAAGTGACTTATGTGTACCACAGTCACATAACATGGCTCTGCAGAATGCAGGGAGGTAATTAGAGACTTAAAAATTTTCTTAAAATCCTTGTGTTATATACAGAAAAATACTGGACATGTACACAAACCTTATATTAAGTCCTTTTTGCTTTTATATCCTCTGCCTGAGAAGGGCCCCATTTAATTCACCAAATCATTTCAATTTCCCCTTTCCCACACAGCAGCGAAAAGCCACTATTTTTAGAATGTATTTTAAAAGAAATATCTTCCTCTTTCGCATATTGCTAACCTCATATTCCTACGAGGTCTGCCTTTTGAGATACAGTCTATTATGTAATGAAGGATGCACATGAAATTTGAAACATCAGTAATGTAAATTTTTGTAATACCTTAGAAACTATTCTAGTTATGAAAATTCTGTGGCCAAATTCCAATTCTCTGGGAAATTTCACACAAGAAAAAGTGTTTTTTTTTCCCTTATACATTGGTATTAAAGTGAAGCACAAAACTTGGAAACACAGAGACTGACCAATTTGTTCTATAATTACTAACTGATTTCTGTTCATAGTAGGAAACCACCACAAGTCCTATTGAAAGTGTGAAGATATAATAGTCATTGGTTTTTAGTGGTTGTGATGTGTTTGCTTCATGTATGAAACTATAATTACACTGCATAACATTATTTTGAGGGATTTTTTGTGTCCTGTTTCTAGAAATGTTCAGTTCAACTGTACATGGATATGTATTGGAGTAAGGTCTGTATGAAATAACATACTACAGTATAATAGTTATAGCTTTAGTCCACATAATACAGTCTTACTACAAATTCTTATGCAAATACTTGAATCTGATATCAGTGGAAAGATAAACTCAGTAAGTTTTTTTAACTTCATTTTACATTATGTTCAACGTGAGCACCTTTTCTTTATGTAGCACATATTAAGTCTGCAGTTCAATTCCTGCCAGACACGTTGTAACACTGGACGATTCACTAATGCAACTGCCTCTGTGATGCAAACATAAAGATACATACTGAAGCATTGAAGATAAAGGTGGTGCATACACATGTTGTTTCACAAATCCTCAGAGAAAAAATCACAGGGTGTGAGATTGGGGGAGCATGAAGACCACCTCAAACGTTCACTATCAGTAAAGCCATTCAATCCACCTGTTTAGTATAGGTGGTTAGGATAAAATGAGCATTTTTGACACTCTGAAGGTTACTTTTTACTTACAAAATAAGTTATACTTTCCTGCCATGTTTTAATACAACCAAGCAACAAACAAACTGTATAATATTGTACCGTACTAAAGAGCTAGCATCTGAGGTCACAATAAGTATTATTTTTCACAAGACAGTCTTTGAAAGTGCTCACTTTATCGTGAACCACCTATAGTTGCCTATCCAGTTCATGTCTGACTGGATGTCAAACAATGTAAATGGGGTGGTGCTGCATCCTGTTGAAAAATGAAACCTTGCTCGTCCTGTTCCAACTATGGAAGAAGCCAAGTCCGTAACATCTGCAGATACAAACTCCCTGCGATTGTGATCGCTCTGAGGAAAAAAAAAAAAAAAAACGACCATACACCTTTTCATGGCTGATGGTGCAAAATTCACGCACATATTAGATAATAACCTCTAGGATTTTCCATAGCCCAGATCCTGACATTGTGTTTGTGCACTTTGCCAGATAGATGAAAGGTTGCTTCATCACTGTACATCAGTGATTCTGCGAAACCATCAATTTCCATGTCCTCGCAGAAACACAGTCGCTTGACTTTGTTGTCCGGTTTCAGGGCCTGCGACAATTCTAGATGATAACGCAAACGTTTGCGCACAATCTTCCATGCTACTGACTTTTGTGGTCATTTCCTATGGACTTTGCTCAAAACTCTATCACATGCTACACAGTTGCTTCTCTTAACGATGGACGGCCGGATGACTTACGCTTGCACATGCATCCCCTTGCTTTGAGGTCTGTGTACCACTTACAGATAGTGGGTCCACTAGATGCATCTTCACCAAACTTCCTTCTAAGTTTCACTGTGCAATGAGAACTGACTCATCCTAGCAACGAGATCGATAACCACAAGACAGCTGTACCAACAATTAAAACAACTTTTTGAGTTTCTCTTTCCACTGACACCAAATTTAAGTAACTGTGTTGTATAGGACAGGAGACCCCAGTAATGAATTATTATAATTGGAAAGATCATTTGTAATAACACTGAACTTCCCCTTTTTGTCTATGATATTACACATTTTGTGTTTAATTATTTATTTACACATGATCAAATATGATCTTCACAAGAACAGAGGAATGGGAATGCATGACTGGATTTAGTTGCTTGGACATACTCTATTGCGAACTAAATTGTTGTGTCGTTTGTTGTACTGTGTTTTTGTTTAGTCTCATTTTTGTGTTGCATGGTAACTTAGGTTTCTTTTTCAATTTTTATTATTTTCATTTATTATCTGTTTGTTTCCTTGTTTTATTTCACCTGATTCCATTTTTTTGGAATTTTATGTTGTGTATGTACCCTGTTGACTAAAGCACGGTCTGCTTATTCATGTTTGTCCATTATTTTTAGTTTTCTTTGACAGTAATTTATTTCGCAATGGAGTATGTGTCAAAGCAACTAAATCTAGTCACGTGATTAAATAGTTCTAATTTTTTTCGGCTTAGTATTTTTTTTAAATTTCTAAATGTATGTAATCATTATAAAGAGTTCATGCTGAAATAATAGAAATAGAGGTTTCTGTTTAAAATTTAATACGGCCTAAATTACACAAGTTCAAAATTAATTATTTTTTGTTGAAATGACATGGCATGAGCCAACGGGTAAAATTTTGTAATATCGACACATAACGTACATATTGTTTATTATAACTGAATCAAAACCATTGTTAAAACTAATTTTTGTGGAGCAATTTATTATTCCAGTCACTTTCCATCGATCCTGTGTTAGTAATGAATACTCTAGGATATAAAAAAGTCAGTGTAAGTAAATGTTTTTACAAATTTTTGTTTTGTAATTAAAACCAATCAAGAAAAAATAGCAGAGACAAACATCATGACATTTATTTGTCTGAACTTTACTAGTTTAGTACTCAATAGGAATTTGACTGGCTATAAATAATTTTTTTACATCGAAAATTTAAAAAATTCCCCATATCACAATGTTGGGAATGGTTACCAGTACAATATCTGTATATTTACACGAGCTTGTACCAAGTTCCAGCATTCTTAACAGTACAGGGCCAGGATGTCCACAATGTCTAGCTACATCCTATTATAGTCTGTCTCATGTAACTTGTCCATATTTTGACATTTCTCTTCTAAGAAATGTGCCGGGCAGTTCCAGTGTTTGGAGGTTTAAACATACCTGGCTTCCTGGAAAAGCACAGTCTACGCAAGCATGTGTACAGACACACTTCTCAGAAATGAACTGTAAAAATATGGAACACTTACATGAGACAGACTATAATAATAAATGCAAGTGGTCCATATATGGTACATTGGTGAAGTTATGGTATACTGTGTTGAAACATAACATTCAGTACCCAGTGGATCTGTTTGGGATCCACCATTCTCATGACAGATAATAATTTTGCACCATGTTCTGTGGGACATAATCCGAAGCATTTGTGGGATAATAAGAGAAAAAGCAAGTTTCACTGCTCGCTTAAGATCTTCCGTGGTTTAGTAACACTGTACAACATATTACACTCATTTATGAAACCTCAAAGAGAATTATCACAAGTTGAAAGATCTGGGCTTCAATATGGCCAATGTGGAGCAGCCAGCACTGCTGAACCTCAGCCGATCGCTGATCCGACAAACCTCTAAGACCTCAGAAAGATATTCCTTAGCAGTGATGGCAAAATGGACTGGCGCCTCATACTGTTGGAACCACACATCATTCAAAATACAAATACAATTCCAGTTGTGACACAAACCAGGTTCACAGGATGTCCAGATAAGATGTCTGATTCACTGTCCCATCAAAGAAATACAGTGCAAACAGATGTTGACTGATCATTGCAGAATAGATGTTCGAGTTCTTCGACATAATGTGAACTCTCCCTGGACCAGAACGCGGTGTTCTGTGATTGACAGCTGCAATTGATGGCACACTCATCTCTGAAATGACCTTCCCACGTTTTGAGATTCAGCCAAAAGTCTGAAGCATCAATGCACAAGCATCCCATCTGCAGGTAAATCACACCTAATTTTTTACTTTGTGTTTGAAGAACCTACTTAATTGTTTTTATTTTACTTTTACTTATAGTAATATAATAATAGTATTACAATCACACTTGGGCTAACGTTCAATGGTGAGTAGCATCCCTCCCCGTTCATCCCCTTATACGATCTTATCTATCTTTCCATTCTCCTCCTGTCCCTCAACTGTTACCATCCCATTCCTTCATCTTCAAGCTAAGCCTTAAGTTCCTTTCCTCCTCACCAGCCTGACCATGCTATTTATTTATTATTTTTTATTTTGAACTTGCATCCTGTTGATCCTGTACATGAGCGACAGTGCTCTGGGATATGAAACACGTCAATATTGATGCCATACAAATCCAAACAAATAATAAATTATAACACCAAAATTTAAAACAATAACATATCATATTCATACACAAATATAAATTACAAAGAACTACACAATTAAGTTTTAAATATGTAAAATATGCATAACATATTTGATTTACAATAATTGATCACAAATAATTTAGCTTAATTACTAAACATAAAATGTAACAATAAAAGCAGTAGGTACAAAACAGTCTATACTTTGATATCCTATATTATGAGTTCCAGGCTTATCATTTCCGTAATTATGTATTAAGAAATTAACTTACTAATTCCTTTAATTTATAAAGGTATTGTGAAGTAATTAAAGAACGTACAGATTCAACATATTTTTTAACATTTGATTTGTTGGCTATGTTTTTTGGCAGAAGATTAAACTTCAAGCCTCTATAATACACTCCTTTCTTGTGTTTAGAGGAGACATGTTGAATAAATCTTAGATTACCATTACTTCTTGTGTGATATGAATGAACATCCTTATTATTACTCTACAACAATATATTCTGTTTAGCAAGTTTAAGTGTCTGTACAAGATAGGCTATTCATTACATAAAATCAGTATCTTGTGTCTGTCAAATAATTGCCTACGAGAGGTTAGGTTAGGTATTTTTATTAGATAGTAATCTAATAACTCTTTTTGTAATACAAAAATCTTATTACTACTTGCATGATTTCCTTAGGAAGCATAAGTAATACCATACAACATTATTGAGTGGAAAATGAAAGCATAGTAGGCTAATTTCAGAGTTTTATAATCAACTATATTATTTTGCACAGTTTGTTGCATATATTACACGGAAGATAATTTATCCTCCAAGATTTTTATTTGTTTATCCCATGTTTACCATTATCAAGGAATAACCCCAAGAATTTCACACTATTAACTTCAGTAATTTGGTTACTATAGTAATTTAGCACTGCTGGCAATTATTTGTTTAATTTAAAAAATTGTATAATTCAGCTTAGATACTTATAACCACGTTATTTACTTAAAACCAGTTTAAAAAAGCATCCATTACAGATTTAGTTTTTGAAAGGAGATTATAAGGATCTATATCACTAATTATAATACTTGTATCATCTGTGAACAGTATAAGATACCAAGCTTTAGTTACATTTGGCATGTTATTGATATACAGGGTGGCCAAGAATAAGTGTTACAAATTGATAGGGATGGTAGATGTGCATGTTTGGAACATATTTGATTAAGGAACCCATGTCCGGAAATGCATCCTTATACCTGCAATGGTGCACCAAAGTAACAGGGGTAGGCAGGCAACCTCTCAGCCACCTTGATACCATTAACATCAGGCATGGGATGGACTCCTGCACACTTCACAAGACGGACATGGTCAATAAGAGTTACTTAACCGTTAAGACATTGAGGAGCAAAAAGGCAGTGGGGCCAGATGGTATAGGAAATGGTGCACTCAAGTTTGGAGGAAAAGAGTTGGTTAGATATCTGGAGGTGTTGTTTGGTAGGTGCTGGAGGAGGGTAGATTACCACAAGTATGGAAGGGGCGTTAGAGGTCCCAGTGTATAAGAAGGATGAGGACAGACGTAAGCCAGGTAGTTACAGGCCAGTGAGTCTCACATCAAACACAGGGAAGGTGATGGAGAGATTCCCTGTACAATATGGGGTAAATGTTATGAACAGCAGCAAATGGATACAAGAATACCAACATGGATTTAGAAAGGGATATTCATGTGAGAATCAGTTGGCAGGTGTGTTGGAGGATCTGGTTAAGGCAGTTGATAAGGGGAAGCAGGTGGATACCTGCTTCATAGACTTTGAGAAGGCCTTTGACAAGGTTCCTCATGGAATATTGATGAACAAAGTGGAAAGACTGCTGGATAGTAAGCGGGTGGTTGACTGGGTTGAGGACTTTCTCAGGGGACAAAGTCAGAGAGTGAAAGTGGGGGAGGCAATTTCGGGAAGAAAGAGAAGTTACATCAGGGGTGCTGTAGGAAAGTGCGTTGGGGCCTTTGTTATTCACTATAATGGTGAATGACATGGGACACAAGATCACAGGTAAAATAAGACTGTTTGCAGATGACTGTGTACTGTATACAGAGTTGAGCAGTGGGATCAACTTTCAGGAGGATATTAATAGGTTGTGGTCCTGGACAGTGGAGAACAGAATGAAGATTAATGTATGTAAAACCAAGTTGGTGAGGTTTACTAAGAAGAGAGTGGTGAGTAGAGAGGTATACAGATGGGACAGGCAGGCGATAGAGGAAGCCACTGAATATAAGTATCTGGGAGTTGTGATACAGGCTGATCTAAGGTGGACACAGCAGGTAGACAGAGTGGTTAAGAAGGTAAGAAGGGCTTTTGGACTGCTCAGGAAGGCGTTGAAGGGGGTTAGTGGTGTGGTGAAGGTAAAGGCATATTGCATGATGGTTCATCCAATATTGGAATATGCTGCTGCGGAGTGGGATCCGTACGTAGAGGTGAAGGTGCAGAAGCTGGAGAAGGTGCAGAGAAGGGCAGCAGGGTGGGTGATGAATAAATGGAAAAGGCAGGGTCAGGCTGGTGATGAGGAAAGGAACTTTAGGCCTAGCGTGATGATGAAGGCATTGGGATGGAGACCGTTGAGGGACAGGAGGAGGGTGGAAAGACTTGTCAGGTTGTATAGGGTAATGAACGGGGAGGGAGATGGGGAAATTTGACCTGCAAATTAACTAAGGGAACTTTTACGGGTAAAGGTGGCAACAGTGAGAAAATTCAGAGGGTGTGAAAGAGAATGGAGAAGGGTAGACAGTCAATGGTGGTAAGGATGGTGAGGGAGTGGAATGCACTACGGGAGAAGTTGGTAATTGTGAGGGAAGTTGGAAAGTTTAGGAAGGGACGAGAGAATTGGAATTGTGGGGATGGGCAGGAATCTGCTTGCCACCGGGCGTTAGACCAATTGCGAGTATAAAAACTTATTATTATTAAAGGCATTAAAATACTCTTATCAAATTTTTTAACTAGAAAAGTTGATATAAGTTACCATTATATATTTTGCGGTTTTGTGTTTTTTAACTGTTTTTAATTTCTTTTCAACTTAATGTACGCATGTCGGTTTACGACTAAAAACCACTCTTACATCAAATTTATCTTTATTTATAAACTGATAAAATATGTGGGTAGGCCTAACAGTTTTTGGTGTAAATACAGTTCCAATATTAATAAAATGTGAGTTGAAAGTCTTTACTATTTCCTTTTTTGAGGTTACAATTCGCTCATTGATATTTAACTTTAGTTAATATAATTCTGAGAGCTATTTTTGGCCCTCCCTATTTCCATTTATTCATCTCCCATCTCGCTGTCCTTCACTGCACCTTCTCCAGTTCTTGCACCTACACTCTGTGGCAGCATATTTAAATTCTACAATCATAGAATTTTTGCAGGTTATTTTTTTTTCTTTACAATAGTTAGAGGCCAAACGTGTATTCTGGTGTATCGCCCTGGTGGCTTCAGAAGATAAGTTTTGTGCAAGCTATTTCCTCACTGTTCTTCATAGAAGAAATAAAAAAATATATAGTAGAATTTTTATCATAACATAACCAAACGATTAAAAAAAACTTTCTAGAATTAGAACATATTCTTGAAGTAGCCAGTAACAATTACAGAAAAATTTCATTAGTTTCGATACACTGAAACAAAGTTACGAAATAGAGTCGCTGCAAATGTGCCACTTTTATGTTTGTTTCATGCGTAAACAGTGGAATTATTATTATTATGACAGTTGCTATATGTAGACACACAGAATGTGTGCAAAAAGCATGTTTTACTTCTAGATATACTCTGTTTTGCATTACTTCAGTAAAATTTGAAAGTTCTGAAGGAATAACTTTTAAAATGTTTCATGATGTTCTATTTTACTTTCCTTAATTTAATTTGATAGGCTACTACTTTATTACGGAGGTTTTTAAAGCAAACAATTCTAGTGTTACTAATTAGGTACTTTAAGGATACAGTACTACTTATGGTACAAAATTTCATAGTTGTACCGTCAGATGGGGTGAATCTAGCCCATTGGGGTGACTTTGCCCTATTATTACTAGAAAGATTAATTTTATTATTTAATAAAAATTCAAGATGGATTCACAATATTTCCATCAGACAGTGTGCAGATACATTTTTGCTAATATTTTCAAAGGCCATTTGTAATTTTTTTATGTTCACATGTTGGTAGCTGTGTTTTATATGAACAGCTGATTATTCTGGCCATATTGGAGGGGGAAGCCTACTTTTCACGACGCCTGAAAGCAGATTCACATGTCCACAGTTCACGCAGATCCGGTCTAGCCTACTGGACAAACCATCATGCAATATGCCTTTCCTTTTACTTCATCACTTAATGCCCTTCAACTCCCACCCCAGCAGTCCTAAAGTCCTTCTGCCCTTGTTAACCACTCTGTCCACCTGCTTTGTCCACCTTAGATCAGCCTGTATCACAACCCCTGGATTCTTATATTTGTGGCTTCCTCTCTTTCCTGCCCATTCCCATCAGCGGTAAATATCAAGTTTAGCTACTTATCATGTACCGGTCAAACGGTAAATAGGCTATTAAGAACCACCAGGCTACTCATCATGTAGGGACTAAACTATTGGTTTTACAGGTAAAGTGCGTTAATAGAAAATGTTTCTACAGTGATGAAAATGAGTCGTACGTAAAGAAAATTGTAGTTTACTTACTTTGATTTTTGCCATATTTTGTCTAAATTCTAAGTCCGAGAGACGTGTTGTATACCTTTGCCATGTTAATTATGTGTTGATGTGCTACTAGCACTCTTAGCAGTTTGTATTGAAAGTAGACTAATTCGATACGTTACTGTCCTTTACCAAGCAATTTCAGTTGCAAGTTGACTACCTGGTTGAGTAGACGTGTTTGCGTAGTGATCTGTGTATTAAGGGAAAATTTGACTGTTTGTGGTACTAATGACAGTTACAAGTAAGAATGCTTAGCGGCGTAATAGTAGTGAATGTAGTGTGTATTTTATGGATGTCTTAGAATTTGCACCTCTCATGGATAGTGGGAATTAGTTAAATTTTGCTGATTGAAACACACCAGCAAATATATTTTGCATGTGTGAATGGAGAATTATTGACCAAGGTACCACGATGGAAGAGGAACCAATGCATAATTTACTGATTGTGGCGAAGAATTTGTATCCACGATCGAGTTTAAGTACTTATCATTTATTACAAAAACGTATGTTGTTCAGTGTACATTATTTAATTTGTCCAGCTTCTGTTGCAAATAGGACTTGTTAAATATGTATTATAATGGTTATTAAAGACGTGTAATAATAATAATAATAATATAATTCACTCGCAAATGGGCTTCTGCCCGGTGGCAAGTCACCTGCTCCCTCTTAGTTCCCCAGCATTTCCAATGCTATTCTGAACCCACCAACACTCCCCTTCGTCACTACGTCCTCACCCAAAACATTCCAATCCCTCACAGTCCTCACAAGCATAGACTGTCTCCCCCTCTCGGTCCTTCTCCACACCATCTGAAGCTTCAAGCCGTTGTCTCTCCTCCCTCTATACAGTCCCCTGGTCAACCTCTCACCCAGCCTGCTCCAACCACCCTCCCCCCATCATTCAACATCCTATACATCCTGACCAGTCTCTCTACCTTCCTCCTGTCCTTCAGGGGGCACCACCCCATATCCTTCATCATTAAGGATGGTCTGTAATTCTTTTCATCCTCTCCTACCTGCCCCTGCCTTCTCCACCTATTTATCACCCATCTTGCCGCCCTACGTTGAACCTTCTCCAGCTCGCCTACCTCCACTCCCACATATGGGTCCCATACTGCAGCTGCGTACTCCAGCATAGGCCTAATCACAGACTTATATGACTTCTCCTTTACCTCCCTACTCGCACCCTTCAAAACCCTTCCCATCATCCCCAAGGCCTTTCTCCCCTTAGAAACCACTCACCGCACCTGTTTTGTCCACCCAAGGTCTCCCTGCAACATCACCCCTAAATATTTATACTCCCGGGCATCCCCTATATCCTGAGCACCCCATTTGTAAACTTTTTCCTCCCTATCCTTTTTCTTTGTGAAACGCACCACTTTTGTTTTTCCCACATTTATCTTCATTTTATTTATTACTGTCCATTCCCTTATTTGGTCAATATCCTCCTGCAGACTACTCTCACTTCCTACCTCACCATACAAAACCAAGTCATCCGCAAACATTCTTAGTGCGCTGCCCACATTTACCACAACATCGTTCCCCATTATGATGAATAGCACAGGCCCTGCCACACTTCCCTGAAGCACACCTGACGTTACCTCCCCTTCATCTGATAATACCTCCCCCACTAACACCCTCTGTGTTCTCCCACTCAAAAAGTCACAAAACCAGTCAACCACCCTCTTATCCCCAACGAGCTCATCCACCTTCCTCAGCAACACCCCATGGGGCACCTTGTCAACCGCCTTTTCAAAGTCAATGAAACAGGCATCGACCTGCCTCCCTTCGTCCACTACCTGTA
>PNEQ01122699.1:0-26707 GCA_003012365.1 Medauroidea extradentata | reverse complement strand
AAATTTTTTTGAAATTTTCGAAATTTTGGAAAATTTTGGTGATTTGACACTCAAGGTCAAGGTTAAAGGTCAAGGTCAGGGTCAAGGTCATCCAACATGGCGGCCGGGGACGTGACGTCACAACATGGCGGACAAATCCACACTCGGCTGAAATCCACACTCCGGCTCCATGTCCCAGAACCGGCTAAATCTTACTACTCACAAAGAAGCAAAAACAGCATCCTTATGTACTAACGTCAGCAAAAAACTACCACTCGAATTGATAAGAACAAAGCCACGCAAATAGCCTACTCAAGGTATATGTATCTGCTTATACCTCCAAATAAAAGTGTAGAATCACGACTCAAAACTGTCACGGAAAAATTAGTACCAGAAAAATACTGCTCGTCAATTACTACGTCACTTGTAGCAAAGTCGGCGCGAAAACTGGTGGGCGATTAGGCCAACCATGCTACACGTGACGAACTAATTTGCGCGTAGAATAATTTTTAGTATTAATTTTTGTGTGGCACATTTGAGTCGTTAACTCCACACTTTTATTTTTAGTGAACCTTAGTATTCACATTGCAATAGTGTCGGTCAATGTAACGCCACCTAATTATACATAAACATTCCCGTCCCGAAGTTTGGCACGTTAATTATGATCCACGCTGTATAACTATTTGCATAGAACGTAGAAATGGTCATGCTTCGGAAATATTTTTTTAATTTACCGAAATGTTTTCAGCAACTAGTCATCTCACAAATTTCATAACTGTCAATATATTTAGCTCATCCAAGTATAACCTTTTAAAAGTAACTTGTACACAAAATTGCATGTGCCTACACAAATAATAATTATCCCAAAAAATCGGGAGATAATTTACGTATTGTAGGTTATATCCTGAACTGTAGTATTTAAAACTCTGAAATAATGATACCGGCACACATTATTTTAATTATAAGCTTCAATATTCTTCTGTAGAATTAGGACGTTTTAAATGTAATCGTTAGCGTCTTTTACAAATTATGCAGAGAATTGAAAAGTTTCAAATGAGCTTGAAAGTTTCCGCTTGAACAATGTTTCCCTCCTAGTGATGTACAGAAAATTTATACTATAATATAACTGTGAAAATTACAGTACATAACCCTTAATATCGAACTGATTCGAGTGTGTGTAAACAATATCAGTAACGCTAAATAATTTCAACATTAGGAGCGAGCCCGCACACGCAACTATTTTTTTATGGCTCAGGGGGAGGGTGAAGGGCAAAGACGAGTGGATAAATCTCAAAAGCAAAATTTTATAAAATATGGTTTTAATTTAAGTATTATTTTATAAACTAGGTTTCATTTTCAAGTGACACTGACCAACACCCACAATAATGGACTTGTTAATATACAAATGCAAATTTTCAAAGGTTTACACAAAACTGTATGTATCAGTTCAAGCAATTCATGCAAGGGGATTGGGGTGGGTTCGATCCCGGTGGGCCTTTCACCTCTACGTGTGGCCCTGACACAATATTTATGTTGTACACTAAGATAAAAATGCGAATATACGGAATTATTGTAACTAAAAATTACTATTTTTTTAACTGTTAATATTTAACAGATATGCTTGAGTTGTAACAATGACAGTACACCAATTGAATAAATACACTACCTTGATGAGTTTTTACGCATACTTAAAATGTGTAACTTAACACGTACAGTACATGTTTGTTTATTAAGACGAAGATTTTATGTTATTTTAGTTGGAACGTGAAGCCCTAATTTCATTTCTGAAATAATTTTAGTAAAATGTTGCCCAATGCAGATTTTTTTAAAAAATTACACATATAAAATACTCAGCGAATGTCTGTGCAAATTGACAAAAATTTTACAGTGAAAATTCAATCCAAAACCATTAATTTTACTTCGAATGTAAAATTTATTTTTTAATTGTATTAACAAACAACTCTGTAAAAATGTGTGTGTATGTTCATATTTATTAATATCTTTAGTTATGTGCAAAATAGTAATGTAGAACAGTTAGTTGCTGTGCAGGAGCCAGAAGTCAAATCATTGGCGCTGTGAAGACCACCCAACTTGTTTCGTAACTACCCGCGTATGTTCAATCCGTTATATTGCCTCATTTAGTTACATCATTTGTTATTAATTTACATACTTTCTTTTCATGGAGCACTGCGCATTCACGTACTTCCTTATAACATCACATTCAAACTTTGGCACAGAGCTTTGCTGACAGGAAAGCTCGTATCTCTATCATTCTCTTAGCTGGAATTCACAGTAGTTATAAAGAGCGATTCTTGAAACAAGCACTGCTTATGTTCTTGCTTTAGTATGTTTTTGTATTCGTAGTGCTGGGCACGTGCATCGCTTGTTGCGAAAGCTTCAGGCAATGCTTCATGAGGAACTACTTCCAATAAGTACTGTGTAGTATAAGTTTACAGTCATAAAATACGTTCTACGTTTTTGCTAGTTTTCATTATCTAAACAGAATTACTTATCCACTTCTTTAAGTGGTACTTTAAGTCTGATATATTGTTAACTAAACATCTAAGGTTTTAACGTAAGGATTCCTAGCTTCTTATTAATATTTCGTTCCATGTAGTCTATTTAATGGAAATTAAGAGGTATTTGAAAAACATGTAACTGTCTAAAACGGAAAAGAAGTTCGTAGGCTTTCACGGCCGTTGTCTACAGGGTATAGGCCAAGAAGCCTAGACCGTGTCTAAAACGTAAATCAAACGTACACAAATAATTCAACAAAACTTGTTAAGTAAATATATCGTCCAAAACTTGTTTTCAATACGTTCAATGTGCTATGTGACTGAAAATATTTCGTTTGAGAACAATATGACTGGGAATCATGCTCTTTTTTTTCAGCGAAGGCATAGATCATGGTTTATAGAGAACACCACGTTACGGTAGATTTACATATTATTTTGAAAAATAATACATATATAGCAGATTGGCTGTGTTATAAATCCATACATATCACTGAAACATCAATTATTATCTTAGGAAAATAATCACAATGTATAGACAAAAATTTTCCGAGAACTTTCTAAAATATGTTTAGTCTGGATTAATTATCAATACAAGCAGTGAAAGACACGTAAAATAAAATTTTAGGTATATCTTAATATATTAAGATAACATTCAAACGAATAATTCGTAATAAATGATTGTCACAAGAAAACCAAAAGTAAAAATAAGACAAGAAAACATAAAAAGCAGAGTATGCTTTAGTCATCAGGATGCATACACATTTCGTGCATACACAATTCGTGGTTTACACACTAAAAACTGAGCCCACTATTTATTTACAAAAATTAGCATCTACAACATTATTCCAGTCCAAATGTTACAGCTGTATGTACACGACCGTAATGCCAGTATATCATGGGGTCATGCACATGTTCAGGATTTAAAATAAAACTATTTCATTTCTAGAACCGGCAAGGTATTCACATTTAATTAAAGTTAGCGAACGTTCGCGTAACCTATTACAAAAATTATCGCCAAGAGAAAAATTTAAATAACAATAACATTTTCCTTGGCCACCAGCATTGAGTCTAACACAATGATAACTATAAGATCACAAAATTACATCTAAGTACACAGAACCTGTCAATTTACTACGTCATTCACAAAGATGACAATGCGCTTAAAACCAGCTTTGAAATATGAGGTTATGTTTTCTGTTATGTCAAAAACGCTTAGCTATAATTAATGGATTTGTAGGATTTATGTAACTATCAATTGCGTTCTTACGTTTCGTGTTTACTGAAACGCTATTTAAGTAAATCGCAAATTAGCACGTTTTCCTATAAAACATATTTTTCAGAGAAACTAGTGTTGTGAGTACATTTACTTGATAGTTGGCTAGTTATTGAAATATAAAACGGGCTATATATGATCAAACAGAAAACATGTTGCAGAGGTCACTATTGTCAGTTAATTATAAACACTTATTGTAATAAAAGACAATTATTTAAAAGTGGAATTTACAGTCATATTATGCCACCAATCTTTATTTCAGTTATTAGATGTTTGTACTCGTATTGTAACGTCACATTCATCAAACATATCGTAACTTATATAAGTATAATTAAATTTCTTTCTCGCCAAGATTGTGCGACGTGGCTTCACGCCTAATTAGTGAATAATTAATTGCATTCCTGTTATAGAGGCGTTATGATCAGTTGACCTACTGTAGTTTTTCGAATGGTTGACGCGTTCCTGTTGAAAAATAATGAGGCTAGATACTGTGTTGAGAATTTTACGTTTGCGTTATCGTAAAAAAAAATGTTGTTTTGAAGCGATGCATGATGGCAGGTAATCTAGGACTGAAGACATGCGTATAAGCTATCGACGTGATTTTTTTCATCATTCTTCAGACAAGATCAACGAATAAGAGAGGTAGGTGGGTATTGCATTGACATGCCTCGATATGTGGAGAAATAAAGCCGCAATCTGAAATTTTGGAACAAGCATGGCGTCCTGCAGAACTTACATTACGAAATATATCTACTGTCTATTCGCGTTCAAGAGAGAACGCACGAAGCACATGCACGTGATCGAAGGTAAGGTCTGTCAATGAAAACTAGCAGTGTTCACGTGATTGCAGCTTGTAATAAGGGGTGTCCGGAATGCTGGCCACGTGTAGTGGCAGTCAGGTACTGAGCGTTGAATACCTTGCACGAATAGGTTGTATTTAGATGAGAATGAATATACAAAGTCGTGAGAACCTATGAGTGTTAATGAGATAGGAATGAAGAACCCTAAGAAATCTCTTTGATCATTACAATCAGGAGGAAAGCCGCTGTTTGTTTGACACAAACTATTTTATTCAACACAAAGTGGCGTTTCTATACTAATGAAATTAACATGTCACTACTTTTCTATAAAAATTTCTTTATTTTCATCAAGTAAAATAAAGAGAAACACGTTGTTTGATGTATTTATAACCTAAAGAGTGTATTTCGTGACACATAATTTTAGTGTAAATTGTTTAATTTTTGTAAGTCATCTTTGTTTGGGTGTATTCAGCATATATCGTACGTGTTTCGAGTTTGAAATGGAGATTTGCGAATAATATACACGTTAAATGTTTCAAAAATTTGAAAATGTAATCACTAGTTACGTTTTCGATACTAACATTTTTACGTAGAAATAAAAAAATAAAAACTTTACACTTGAACAGACTTAATACAGTTTATTTGATAAATTAGTTAAATCATGTCGTGAAAATGAGGATCTTATTGTTTATATACTTGGGCATTTGCATATACACGATTAGCATGCACTTCAGAACGCTTTTTGTCAAGACTTTTTTTTGTCAAGAAATTTCAAAAATAATATAGAGCCGTGATAAACATCCCCCCCCCCTCTCCAGAAAACTATACCTTTGCAAATACTTGAAAATTATTTTAATTCGTATTATTATTGTTGTTGCAAGCCTAGTTCTCAAAACCTCGTATGTATGATTATTATCTTTAGTGCAATACAGTTATTGTGTCGGGACGTTGAGAAGTTGGAGTCGACATTAAGAGTTGTGGTGAAGAGAAGCGAGGCGCAAAACAAAGCTCACCATTCTCCAAGTGAACGGAGCCTAGTGTGCAGAGAAGAGAGGAGAGAGTGATAGAAGCTGGTGTCACAATGTACATGTCTCTTACGATGCTGCACTCTACCGGAATTTCACTGTAGCTAAAGTTGGAAAGGAACAACACTGACCGTCTCCCCACACAGAAGTCCAACAATGTTATTATTCAAGCCGGAGAGCTTCCTAAACACACAATACTCAACCTGCACAACCTAGCCTCTAGTATCAGCGAAGGGAGGATTGTTTGCTGTTGGCGGAGGTCGGAGGTGGGGGCCGCAGTGAAATGCTCCGAACATTAATGGAATGGATTTTGTTCGCAGCAGCAATTAATGCGACTTGTTGTTTCTTGCGGCATTCCGCGATCCGGCGAATTTTTCTCCCCCTCTCCCTTCTCTTAACGCGCTGCACCGGCGGAGGAAAGCCAAGTTTCGCCCGCTACAATATCAATAAAAGCTGGCGGCAATCGATTACCACGTGAAATAGTAAGCGAGTAAAATAATAGAGAGAGATAGCGAGAGACAGGCGGATGTTGAGGGTGCAAATAAGAAGGAGAAGAGAGACAGAGACAGAGAGAGTGAGAGTGAGAGAGAAAAGGTTTTTCACTGGCCCCCTCAACCTGGCTTCATGCACACACACCCTGTCTTCACAACTCAGCCGTCATACCTTGATTTAAGCTACAGGCTGTCTCAAAGGTAAACTAGCTTTTTACTTCAATATTGATCTCGATTAATATTGATTGACCATGACAAATGTATAGTTTCAGAAAATTGAGGAAATATAATCGCCGCTCATATCACACCTGGAATATTAGTTTGCTGCAAAAAAAACACACCATATTTAAAATCGGAAGTGTAAATAGTACGAACAGAACTACATTGTACCGGTATATCTAGTTAAGAAATAGCGCTGTCGTCTAAAACCTTAGCACAATTCAACTGAACTGTCATAAACACTTTAGTCAAAATTCACACAATCAATGAGATGATCAAATTTGTAGAACACTGATAAGAGCTACGGATATTTTTTATGTAATATAATTAATTGCATAACATGCTATGTGCGCTCGGGTTACGCCGTGCAATGTTTGCAATAGTCAGTTAATTAATTTCACTATTCGACAGGGAACTGAAGTATTCGGCGAAGAATATGACCACACTTCAGAAAGGTCACACCAAATATTTCGCAAATTCGAATACCAGTTTAGAAACGTCCATCATCGCAACATACTTCTCGTCAGCTGCAAACAAAGTTTCAGCACAAAATATTTACGTTCTTAGTCCTCACCCAAAATCTAAGACAGTGTTAGTCACTGCGAAAGTCTACAAATTTCTGTCAGCATAAAATATTTGTGAAATACTTTTTCAATTCTTTCTGGGATTGAAACTATACAACCAATACGTCAAGCCTCACAGTAACAGCAATAGGGCATAAAGACTGAATGCCATTTCGATTAACAGAGAATTAGGTCAATGAGATGAATCACGAACTAACTTATTACCGTCAGGTACCGTGTAGCAACATGTTGCATGTATGAGGTAACAGATGAGCTTCTTCTTACATTCAGGTCACGTGAAGAAACCTCTTGCAAGGCAGGTATGAGATAACTGATGAGCTTACTTCTTGCGGTCAGGTGGCATATAGCAACCTGTTGCATGTATAAGGTAACTGACGAGCTTGCTTCTATCAGTCAGGTGGTGCGTAGAAACATCTTCATGTATGAGGTAATTGATGAGCTTCCTTTTTGCATGCAGTTATTGTATCGCAAACTATTGCGTATATGAGGTAACTGACAAGCTTACTTTTCGCAGGCAGGCAGCATACCGCAGTTTGTTGCATGTATTATGTAACTGACGAGTTGACTTTTTGTACGCAGGTAGCGTGTCGCAACATGGTATGTGTATTAAGGATTGGTGTGTGACGACAGCATCACATATGTGACTCGCGAACTCTTCCGTAAACTGACCTGCCAACATTTATCATATTTGTCTTGCTAAATGCACGGTCTTGTGTACTGCTTGTTAAAGTAAATAACGCAGCTATCATTATCTGAATATGGCACCTAAGTAACAGTGAAATTGTTTAAAGATTTTATATAAGTTGAAAATTCAAATGAGTATTGGCTGCAGACTTTCGCTGCAATAAGTTCTTGGCTTCTGGTCATGAGCCAAGTTGCATACAGGCGATACAAACGCCGTCACCAGATTGAAATTAATTATTATTTAAGGTTATCAACATATGTTATACATAAAAATAACTCGTTACTTAAACATTATCTTTGTAATTGTTAGTGAATATGATACAGTACGTAAAGAAAAAAGCAATACAACCTCAAAGAAAGTAGTATTTGATTCCTACAACTGAAAAAAATTTTCTCTGTAATTGCGAAGAAAATGATTCCTTTAGTAATCATTTCAACAGTTACTCTTTGTAACGCACGGGATTCAAGAATTATCTCGTAAATATTTCTGGATGTATAAATTTTTATGGTTTTTAAAATTATTATTTACCGTATATTAAAGGGATTTGAAAAATTTGTTTTGGGGAACTGTATTAATAGAATATTAAAACATATAGAATTAACATCTTCAAATTTTCCCCAAGAAAACCTTAAAATAAAATTTTAATTGAAGTTATGTTCCTCGTAAACTGTAGGCCGAGTCGCCTTTACCTAGCCAGTAAATATAGATTGTTTCTTAAGAAGCGAAATTATTCCAGTTATTTTTAAAGGTAAACGTCTTACCAGTAGGAAATACCAGTCATATTTTCTCATGTGCTGAGTGAGAGATATTGGTCAGCGCTTAACATCGAGGTCTTCAGCGCAGGGTGAGGGGTGAAATGAGGTGAGTATGGAGAGGCACCGGAAATAGTGAAAGCGGGAAACGCGACATCCCCGAGAAAACCTGCCGACCAGCGGCATTGCCCGGCACGATTCCCACATGCGAAAATACGGGGACCGACTCCGCCGGGAAACGAACCCGGATCGCCTTGATGGGAGACGAAATGTCTGACCATTCGAATACCCCGGCCCCATTTTCTCATGGGATATGGAGAAATATGTACAGATTTTTTTAAACGAAAAGCAAACAAAATTAATTTAGATTAGTGAGTCGAGACTGGAACGTAAATTAACTTATATCTTACAATTTCCTTACATGTTATTTCAACTAACGTTTTACTATGTGTATATATATATATATATATATATATATATATATATATATATATATATATATATATATATACACACACATATATATACAATACTTTAGTTTTTAATT
This sequence comes from Medauroidea extradentata, assembly GCA_003012365.1. Lineage (NCBI taxonomy): Eukaryota > Metazoa > Arthropoda > Insecta > Phasmatodea > Phasmatidae > Medauroidea > Medauroidea extradentata. Next base: position 17,836 of record PNEQ01122699.1, on the reverse strand, counting down.
GTTAATACTTTTTCGCAAAATTATGAAATCTGTGTAGTAAAACTTACATAATTAAGTTAATCCAAACGACTTCAGAAAATCTTGAAATTTGATATGAACTTCAACAGCACCTAGTACGTGTAGTCTTTCATCTAGTACATAAAAATATAATTATATTAATGGTTATAAAATACTAGGTATGCTGTCTTAACCGCTAACGAAATGTTGAAAGATTCCTATAGCTATATTTATCCGTGAATTTTAACGGTAGCTTTGTTCAATAACGTGACAGTATTATTTCGAAAATACTTATGCGATTCATAGTTCACGTAATTTTTAAAAGCTGGTTTAGTGATGTTTAAAAAGGCACGAGTTGACGTTTTCTACCTTTTTAATTAATTTTTTAGTGCATTAAAATTGGAACTTTTTCCATTTCTATCGGTAAGTTACTAATTTATGTTGCTATTATAATCTATTAGGGCTACAACAGATTAATGTTCGTTAAATTCAAAGCAAAAAAAAAAAAAAAAAAAAAAAAGCTTTACTACTTGAAACGAAAATCGGGAATATATCACTTCTACTTCAGAAAAGGGAAGCTATTTTGTAGGTGTAACAGTAAGGGTCAACTAGATGTTTGGTGACTGTAATGTACCCATTAAATGTATGTAGTTGTTTACTTACACGCTCAGCATATTGTAGTTTGTAAGTAGTGTTTATGTGTATGTTCGAACGCGGCGAATTTTTTTAAAATTCGAAATGCAACAAAAAATTCATCATCCAAAAGTATGGGAAAACCACAAAAATTTTTACATACTTTCACATCCTACCCCTATCAGTGATTTTACACAAAACAGCATATTTATTGTTAAAATACAAAATCGATCAAATAAATAGAAAACTGAGCCATACGTAGTAATTTTTTATTCAACGAGAAAAAAAGTAAACATCCTTTATCAATCAACGTTTTCAATGAAATTGTAGTAAATTATGAAAAAAATTACAGCATGTGTAAAAATAATTTTTTCATTTTGTTATTAGTGTAGTAGTATATATTTGTATGTCCTGAAACAGCAACGTTTTTTAATTCAAAATGGAACAAAAAATTCATCATCCGAAAGTATGTGAAAATCACTGAATTTTACACAATTTTACATTCAATTACTATCGATACATTTACAAAAAAATTGCAAAAAAGATATCGCTACATGAATGCAAGAACTAGGTTACACAAAAATTGGTATTTTTGAGTTATCTATATAGATTTGAAGCTTACATTATATATTTGTTAATGTAAAAACTAGGTAACAATCCAGCCAATTTTGTGGCATCTATTGGCCAGGGGAAGAAGTAGCTACATTGGAAAGAGATCTCTTTGTAAATGTGACAACAAGGTAACTCTAGATATCTACAGCATGATTGCAGCACATGCAGATTGATATTTAGGTGCTAGAAGTAGGTAACTGAAGATATCCACTCTTGCATTGAAGGTGCAGTGCTGCACTCTAGTGTTCGGTCAAGATAGCTGTGTAAATGTTCAACATGCTGCATTACATATTTTTGTGGGTCATCTATGTGTACTATTAATTTGCTGTGTAGCAACTGTATCATAACAAAATGACTTCTAGAGGAAAGAAACTGGTGGAATTAGCACAAAAGAAGCTATCAAAGGCGGAAAGTAAGTGTAACTATGCTTAAATTTATATGCAACCACTGAATTTCATTTACATATTTTCCATGTTATTTTCAAAACAAATGCAATATTTTTGGAATGCGTAATCCAGACTGTTTTGGAAATTTAATCACAGTTTCAATAACTGATTTAACTGACATCTTAATTCTATATTGTTTAAATGAGCTTACTTATTACACTATAAAATTGTAAAAAGTTTTGAATTTAATTAGGAAATTTAGCAGTTATATTGGAAGAGGTTATGTTTGCTAAAAATAGCTTGCAATGTTGGCATTGCTGTTTATTGTATCTGGCATACATTAATTCACTATAGTATGGAAATGCTACACAGCAAATTATAAACCATTGAGCAGAGTCAGTAATATTAGTACTGTTATAAGTTAGAGCAAAAACCTTTCATGTGGGCGATTCCCATGAGTATTTTGGGATAGGGAAATAAAAGAGTTAAAATTAAGTACTGGATTTAATAGCTCACAAAGCTACTAAATACACAAAACAGTAGTCAACTATAACTCTCACAACACAATTAGTTATGCACACAATTAGTACTGTGCCACAGAACGTTAATTAATTTTGACAATTAAAGCACAAGAATGTTTACAATTAATCAATTAAAGACTACAAATCACAGTAAAAATCCAGTCATGTATCCGATCAACAGTCTCTCAAATAGTGACAGTGTACAACCTTAATAGTCCGCAGTGGTGATGAACCGCCGTGTGCTGCGCAGTACTCCGAGTGCACCGCTGTCTTCACTCTTGAGGTCTTCGGTTCGACTCCCGTTGCGCACCTCCTCTTCGCTCGTCAGCCCGCCACAGCAGTCCTCTTGTTTCGCCCAACACTGCTCCGAAGGTAGCCGCCTGCCGCCTCACAGTAGACTCTGACGTCACGAAGATGTCTTCACCAGTCTCGCTTCACAAGCATAGTACCTTCCTCTAGCACGACAAATAGCGAACTCTCCGATTTTGTCGATTCAGCCCTTATATATTCGGCGAAACAGTAGGGGAATAACCGCATTACGGGGGTCTAAAAATAGACATTTCATCATGTTTCGGACGTGACTTGAGTCTCGTAGGCCGCCTCGTAGGGTAAAGGCGCAAATGGGACAGGTATCTATGACGTAGTTCCGGCGTGACTACCATCTCGTAGCCGCCCGGCTCGTGAATCACGGGCCAGTCCACATGGTGTTGCGACACAGCTTCCAACCACCCGGCCCTCGCACACAGCATGTAACAATATGTTAATTTATTATTTTCTAATTTCTGTGCACGATTCATTTACCACAAGTCGAGTAGTTAAATTAATTTAGCACTTCATCTGTTTTTGTGTTAGCAAAGATACTGTATTGAAAACACACAAAATGGCATGGTCACATTAGAAATAACATTATTCTGATTAATCCAGATGTAAATATTGAAAATCCATGGTTACCAGTTACAAAAATATATAGCTATATGTTGTTTGAAGACAAAATGTTAATACAAAAGCTAGGTATCTTCAGTTTTTTATTATTATTTTAATGAATTAGCAAATATTTGAATAAAATATATTTCATCATTAAGTCCTTATCACCAGCAATGATTTGGACAGTACATGTTACGGAATATATTACATTTTGTCTTAATACTGATTACAGAAGAAACCCATTATTTAACTTTTGCCTACAGTTTGAAAGCATTGAAATACAGACCTAGTTCTTGCATTCACATGACGATATACAGTTAAAATGCAGAATCGGTGAAAGAAATAGAAAAATGAGACCAACATTTTTTTTCATCAAAATGGGAAAAGTAATCATCCCTTTTCAGTCCACATTCTTAATGAAATTGTTGTAAATTATAAAATAAAAATCGTCATAAATAAAATAATATATTTTATGTTTTGTTATTAAAATTTTTATTTACTAAATGGAAGCAAAAATTAAAAACGAAAACAGTTGTTTAAAAACGTCAATCTGCCACATCTTTTCATGTGACATGTTATGAATTATTTAACTGTGGAAAACCGCCACATATCTAGTTGTGGAACGTTATGAAACATTTTCAGTAGTGAAAAACTACAACATCCTAGATGTGGCACACTATAAAACACTATCAACAGTGGAAACTGCCACATCTGGCAGTCTTTAATTTTCCCGCATTTGTACTTTTTCTGACTTACCATATTGAACAGAACCATAATATAGCACTTTCTTTCTACAGTCCCTCCAGAACATAAATAATGCAAAACTGATGCATTTCAAATAACAATAGACCTAAGCACATACAAATGTGGCAGTTCTTCACCAGCTAAAATACGTTGTTTCGACATGAAAAAATGGGATTAACTAAAAGAAAAACATTTTTTTTAGTTGTGGTAGTAATGTTTTGGGTGCACAATATCACAAACATTCTGATCTATCAAAGCTCTCGTAAAGTGAAGTATCAGACCAATCCTCACCAACCTAATCGGACTTTACAATAATCGAACAGTTCAGTAACTGGTGTACAGTCCCTTACGAAATACAAACACGAACAATGGAACAGTTCTTATTTTTAATTTTAGTTTCCCAAACTAAGCTTACCTCCAAGGTAATAGAATACTACCTCAGCTACACTAATGATCAATACACTAGCTTCTCCTTTTTTCTACCTTAGAGTGCTATGATGTCTTACAAACTTTCTTGTTTTTGTATAATAAAATATTTTCACATTATACCAACACATTTCTTTTAAATTTTACTGTCACAATTTTTATTATTTCAATGTACCCTTTTATTCAAAAATATTCACGACTTGATATTAGAGTACAGCTCTGATTGTATATAGAAACATTTTCTCAGCGATGTAGTGATGTTGAAGCCTCTCGCGATGCAATTTTGGTGAAGTCCCATTATTTATTACACAATCTTCTTGGCTATATTTAAATTCTTGCAGCAGCTAGCGAAGTAACCAGCTTCTCCAACACATAGCAGTCTTCAAGCAATATGAGTGCTGGACATAGTCGGATGATGTCGATTCATCTTATTGTGTAGACTTCTTCAGTGTAGTCAGGCTGCAAGACACTGTCGGGAGAGAAAATGTTTCAATATATTAACAGACTTCATTATAATTAGTTTAATATTTAGCAATTTATTGTGAAATACTTGAGGACAAATAATAGTATAATTAACATGACTGGCCTTTATTCAGTGTATCCGCGCGGTAGTGTGTTTGCTACATATTCGCACACTCGATAACTGTTGTATAGCCAAATATGTGACAGTTTGATGCTACACTTGGGATAAAGTTGCTTCTTTCGTGATCTTATGCTCTGAACAGTTACTCGCATAGCCTTGTCTCTGTTCAGAGCTGTGATGTAGTCCTCGAATTTTGCCTGGCTGGGAGATGATTTGCCCTCGTCCTTCTTCACATATCGCGATGATCCTTTTGCTACAGACCCCACTGCAGCAACGCGATGCACAGGTCTCTGATAATGTTATTTGGCAGCTTCCTTCTTCACTGCAATACCCAGTAGCTCTCCTAACGATTTCTTTGGATCCTCCACACATAATATGTCTTTCCAACACTGGTCCAGGAAACATTCCAAGGACAAACCGATCCTGAACAAAGTCCAACAGCAATCGACCAAACTCGCACAAAATTGCTGCATGCTTCAGTCGAGCATACAACATCACAGTAGATTCACCCTGAGACTGCTCCAACTTGTGAAAGTCCATGCGACTACGAAAATCAGATACAACTGATGAAAATTGCATTAATGCAACCAACGATTACAAACTTCAACATTCCTTCATCCTCTCGTAACAAAACATACCATAGAATACATCACGCTTGGGTAATTCAACTGCAGCTGTGTACACTACTCTGCCCTACACTATACCATTTTACAAGTGTACACTACAATAAACATTTTCAGTCTTCTCGCCCAGGTAATAATAGCTGACTGATGTGTCAGATGTCAGGATTTTTCTTTTCAAAAATGCCGAATGCTCTTACTGGTGCCGGGAAAGTATTTCCAAAAAAATCATATGCAGCTTGGACTTTGTAGTATGATCATTCAATCTCGTAGGATTATTTTCTTCGATGAACTTCGTTAACACAGCCCATTTAAAACATTCATTGTCATTAGTTATAGCATCAATGGCTGCTCTTTTCCTCTTTATGAATTCAGTACATTACGATACTCTCAGTGGGTCGAATTGTTAACTCGCATCTGCAGACGACTGACAGAGACTAGTGTCCATCCAGATCCATTCTTAGAGTACTCGTGCCCTTCAGTACACAGTTTCAAAATACGTTCTAGCAAAGCACACCCAATGCCATCTGCAATGTAGACTGGCACGTATACTGTCTTGAAAGGTTTCTTATCTGTTCGCTTATCGAATTGTGCTGGATTTGCAAAATCGCTCTCAAGTACGATGTAAAATCTAAGAGCTCCGTAGCTTTCCACTTAATTTTTCAACTAACCTACTATATCTACATACGTGTTAGTCAGGTATTCATACATATCACTGGCTGTGTTGTCGTTCTCTACCACATTAGTCTTCAAATTCCCACGGTATGCGGTCTCAGCCTCAACAAATCCCAACTCTGTTGTATATATCACTGAGAGATCCATCCTACTGGCAAAGAAATAGTAATCTATATGTAGTACATCATTACTCTTCTGACATAATGAAACTCTGTGTAAACAACACAAACAACTGTTGTAGAAACTTTGATCCATTTATTAAACCCGCCAAAATGTCAGTTCACAATATGTTAAAGTAAAAGTGTTCATGTGTGTGGTGTGCTGGAGAGACGAAGTCTGTAAGGCAGGCAAACCGCACCAGTGCCCTCTCTGGGAGGCATAACTTTCTGTAAGTCATTAGTTTTATCTCATTTCTACTGTTTACAACATTTAAAATGCATATTTTTTGTAATCATTGAATTAAATTATTACTGTACACATCTTTTTTACTTGTAGTATTGTGTAGTGTTTTGCTTGGTATTTTTTAAGTTCCAGCCTAATATGGTTGCAACAGACTGGTTGACACTGTAATTATGTTCAATTACATAAATAAAAACGCAAGGACAGGTTGGTGAGGACAGGTTTGATATTTCACATTACGAGAGCTTTAATAGATTAGAATGCATGTGATATAACATACTAGGTTCGGTGATGGGACGGAATTTAGACTGGATTTGTTTCGGTCAGATGCGACTGTCAATTACAAGTTGCTATAAACATGTGATCTGAAAGATAAACTAACCTTACACATATTGAAAATTTGGGACGAAGTTACGATTGTAGATTGACAAAACTTTTAAAGGTTTGTTTAGGTGGAAAATGCCACGATAACCTATGTTGTCTAGTGCTGAATAATTCAGAGTCTGACATAACTATAACAGTATAAAAATTGAGCTATACAGTGTTACAATTTATCTCTACCTTTATGTAAAATAAAATTTAAAGGACGACCTCCGTAACTAAGGAATAATGTTCTCAAACCACTATCAGAATTTGAGAATATGATAATTTCAAGTCGTTGCAAATGTGAAAACAAACAAAAAAAGTTCTAACAAAAGTTATGCAGAGTCATACACTAGGTGAAAATATTAACAGTCTTAACACGAGAGATAATAATAGGTAACTAAATGAAAAAAAAAATACAAAATATCCTTTGATACATAAATAAGTGGTTTGAGACCTACGATGAGTTAACAACATTACAAATGCTTCACAAAATTTGAAAGCTAAAGTGTCATTGTCATGACATTTGGTTAAAGTCTTGTACGTGGTGGATAAAAAGTGATTCTGTGCTCTAGACAACGTGAAAATATATCAAGTTTTATACGAGACAAGAAAAGGAAAGTGACGGAAGGAACTGAGAATAAATTTCATACACAAAATAATTTATGTGACGTAGTTCGAGTGAACTACATACAAAACTATCGTGACACAAGAAAAACTAACGAAGATAACAGGTAAAAGTCTTATATATTATGAAAAAAATGGTGACTGACTGTAAAGGTATTATGCGTTCTAGATTATGGATAACTATGTGCAAAAAAACCCTGAATTAGGAAAAATAATGTTTAAAGTAAGATCTGAAACAAGTCAAGACTATTACCAGAAAGGACTGATATAAACGAAATAATAAAAAGTCGCATGGTTGAGCCACCCTAAGTTATATAATAAGAAAAAAATGTAAATTACTTTTACCGAAGTAAATATCTGATATACTTAAATGTAGTAAGAAGAATAATACCCTGTCACAAGTGTTAACATCACACATTGAATTACCTCTAAATGTTTGTTGATAAAAATCCTCACAGCCATAGCAATAATATCCCAGAAATAAAGTGCTGTTTCTTAAAAATGTAACTTGTTCATAAAGACACACTACTTGACACAGCTTGTGACGTACTCTCACCTTTAGTTCCTGACTCAACTAACCATCCAGTAAAATGCAACATCTGGGAATATTCAAGAAACATAACCATCACAACTGCTATCTTGCTAGCAGAGTAATCCGCGAGAAACTGATAAAAAACTAATTTCTTCCAACTGTCACTGATTGGTTTTCTCTAAAAATGTGAACAGCCAAAATATCATGAACATATTTTAAATTATTATCTGCAGAAAAGTCCCCAACTTGAATGATTCGCTGAATTGGGCATTACTGTGACCGCACAGTTGCTCCTCTGATATATATCGCTGTGATAGTCATCCTGTCCAGCATTGAGCATACTCAATGTGTCCAGTGAGTAACTCTTCAGCAACAGCTTCCCAATGTTCAAAAATGGAAATTTCGAAACATGGGCATATTATTGAAAGCGTTGGTTTTCGTAGTATAACTTCAACTGTGAAACATGCATTACTAGCATCGGTATCAAAACCAGCAGATCTAAAATTATCCGGTGTAGAAAAAGGTCCTGGAGTGGAGAAATTCTTTTCTTTTAGAACAGATAAACAAAATGAAATTGTGTGTCTATTGAAATATTAATTTAGGCTCATCAGATATTCTTATGATATTTAACATATGTAAATAGAGGAAATATGGGTTTTGTTTACAATTGAAGGAAATATTGTGGCAATAAGATTAATTCTAAGTTGTTACAAAATTTTTGTTATATTTTAAACGATGCTTTTTTATCATTTTTATTGAAACTTTATCACATATGTTTGAATGTAAAATAAAGACTCAGTGAATTTTTTTAACTATATTTTCATCGTTTTGTGGTGATTTTATTTGAAAAGACTGAATTAGATACTGTGGAAAAAATTCCTAAATTGTCAATCATTTTGAGGAATTAACTTTTTGTCAGTTTTTGATCATGAAAATGTTCACTGTGCTCAAACGTACAAATATACACTAACATAATATCCTAATATAAAGTTGTGTGGTTTCCTAAAATTTTAACTTGTTCATAATATGATAATATTTAACATTACTTGTAACAGTATAGATGCAGTAGAATAATGTAGTCTGTCTCTAAGAGAATGGTACTGATTTGGTAGAAGATAATTGTATGGATTTCGTGGAACGAGATTTTCTTCGTACACTAGACTAGTACTGACGTAGCAGAATGATCTAGTATCTATTTAAGAAACTTGTACTGTCGTAGTAGACTAATCTTGTCTGCGTGGATGAAACTAGTACACCCTTATTAAAATAGTGTAGTCTTACGTATAAAAAAACTAGTTTTGCAATAGTACAATAATCTAGTCTGCATTGAAAAGGATAGTACTCAAGCACCAGTATAATCTGGTTTGCGTATAAGATACTATAACTACCGTAATAGGAACCTAGTCTGACTTTTAGGTACTATTGTCTATTCGCGTTCATTTGAAACCACGCGAAGCACATGCACGTGATCGAAGGTAAGGTCTGTCAATGAAAACACGCAGTGTTCACGTGATTGCAGCTTTTAATAAGGGGTGTCCGGAATGCTCGCCACGTGTAGTGACAGTCAGGTACTGAGCGTTGAATACCTTGCACGAATAAGTTGTATTTAGATGAGTATGAATACACAAAGTCGTGGGGACCAATGAGTGTTAATGAGATAGGAATGAAGAACCCTAAGAAATCTGTTTGAACAGCGACATCGTCCAGCACGATACACAATGCAAAGTCCGGGCATAAAACCCTATTTCTCTTGTAGACTACGGCATACCAATGTGCTATGATAGAAATGTAAAAGAATCGACACCAATATTGACACACGTACCGTAACTATCCATGAACGTTAAAATTAACAAGTGGAACGACAAACAAAAAAGAACAAAGTAAGACAAGTATTATTTAAAACTAAAGGTGTGCAAGGAACTAAAATTACATCTTCATATTTCACATCAGAGTAGAATAATATTATAAACATAAAGTTATCTAAAATGTCATTCAGATAACGCAGAACTGTCGTCATTATGCTATCCAGTGCCCACATTTTACTTCCAACCTTTTCGATGACATGAGACATACAATTATTCCACACATCAAGCGTCTACGTGTTTATCGCTTCTTCAGGAAGTACTTTAACGTCAGACAACTTGTAAGACCTGTTCTTCGCAGCAACGAAACCTTTAATTCTGGCCCAAATCATTTCTCTGGGATTCAGTTCGCAATGATATGGGGAAATTCGCAGAACACTCTTACCCACATTCTTATACCATTTGTTGTATGCATAAATTGCATGTGCAGTCTACGCTAACTTATGTTGCTGAATAATGGTGACCAATTCTTTTTTTAACATGTCATTTTCGAAATCAATATTATTTTATTTTAACCAGTCTTGTACTTACTGCTTCTTTGAATTAACACTAGGATTTCTTTCTTTTTTACGGGAGTGGTACGGCGCATTGTCAAGCCTTGTAACGGCATTGTCTTCAAGTCGGGGAACCATTTCTCAAAAGAATAAGCACAAATCTCTTCGTGATAATCGCCACTCTTTTTGGAATCAAATACCCACAAACCCCCTTCCACAAATCCTAACTTTCTTCCAATGTACGTTATTATAAGACGTTTTCTTTTGCCTGAAGGATCTGTAAGACTAGTTGAGAGTCCTGATAGAAATTCTTGTTTGGATGATTTTATAGCGTCATCCACCCACACATTGTTTCACGTATGACCCTCCATTTAACCACGTTTCATCAAGATAATGTATTGTTCTTCCTTCACATCTCAGTTTTTTAATGGTAGTCATTTAACGTCTTCTCCATAACATAGAATTTCTATATATCAGCTCACTCTCTCGTCCACGTCCAACTTGTTTGAAATTTAGTTCCTCTAATAAATTGTGAAACTTAGTTCGATGTAAATCTGGCAATTCGGGGTCTTCATTAACATCAGCAAGAACTTTTTCAATAGTTGGCAGTTCATTTCTAAAGAAAAACGCATGTACATTTCTACGTATTGTATTCCTGTCGAACCCACCAACACTTTTCAGAAGCTTCTGTCACTGTTTTTCTTTTTCTGGTGACTTTAATGAGTGAGTGGTTGATACCAGCTTATTACATGATAGACTGTTGCGGGACTTACTCCAGCAGTACGCGCTGCTTTTTTTTTAAACGATATCATCAATATACATATCTGGATTTAGTTCTCTCTCACGCTTATACACAACAATACGAACACTCGCTTGATCAGTCACCAATCTAACTCTCGTCACACTGCAACAGCGCGCGCTGGTTAGTAGCATGTACACCCCTTACCGCTTCTACTAGTATCATGCACTCTTGTTTACAAACTACCACTTCCACATCTCGGCAAATGAACTATAGTAGTGCTGTTGTAGAAGAATCTATTTTGCAAATACGAGACTAAAACAACCGTAATAGAATAAAGTACTCTACGTATACAAGACTTCTACTGTCGTAATAGACTAAGGTAGGCTTCGTATGAGATAATAGTACTGTCATAGTAGAATAATCTATTGTGCGTACATTAGACCACTACTTGCGTAATATAATTACTAAGTCTTCGTCTATGAGACTAGTACTGACGTAGTAGGAAAAGTTGGTTTGTGTCTTAGAGACTAGCTCTGATGTAGCAAAATAGTATTGTCTGTATATAAGATGCAGCTTAACACCGTAGTTAATGAGGTAGTCTATGTGAAAGACACCAGTAAAACCGTAATAGAATATTTTCTGTGTTTGCCATAGTAGAATATTATTGTCTACGTCTAAAAGACTAGCACTGTCGTAGTGTAAATAAATTGTCTAAGATATTAGTTTTGCTGTGGTTGAATAAAATAGTCTACATCTAAGAGACATTACATACATAAATGTATGTGTGAAAATAAAATATGCAATTGTGATTTATTGTGAGTGCATGTTCTCGTAAACTTGATAACTGTTATTGTATTAATTTTCTTCACAACGAATAATGTGGCTAAAATGTAAACTTATCACTAACATCTGAAATAATTATAGTATGTTTCAACATTTAGTAGCGAACTATCAGATCCCGTTAGTACAGAGGCATGAATCTGTGCGATGCGACGAAGCATTGTAGCAGGTTTTTGTTATGCGATGAGTGTAGCAGAAGAGGGCGCACATCCTGTCAGCGACATGATAAAAAGCAGCAAGCCATGTTTGAAACAACGTAGCGAGGAGCGGGGACAGAGACGGAGCTGAAATAGTGGGCGGATACAGACGTCTTGTGGTCAGAGATTGTTTGTTGATGGTCAGGCGGGTGCGACCACACACTTTTTACCAGTTGACCGCGGCGACGCTAAAGTCGCCCATTACGACAGACCTGTGTGGCACACAAGCTTGCCTCTGATTGGACGCACGCTTGTCTGTGGTTACCTCAGTGGTCGAGTCAACTATAGTCGCTGCTCAACAATTGTTACAAGAAACCTACTACTACAATACCACAATAGCAACCTACATGAAACAACACTTCCTGCCACGTTTGCGCACTACATGCACACACACACATATACTACTTCATAATATCCTCTACTCTATGTTTTTATGATGGAAACTAAGATGCATAAAATAAAGTATTTTTCCTCCATTACTGTGATGCATTCCATGGAAACACTTAATAATAGCTGCTGTTAATCATGAATGTAAGCATTTTTGTCAACGCTAAACATCGAGGTGTTTTGCGCTGGTGAGGGATGACATAATGTATGGAGCAGTGCCGGAATGAAGGAGCGAGGGAAACGGGAGATCCCCAAGAAAACCCGCTAACCAATGACATCGCCGGCACGATTCCCACATGCGAATATCTGGGGAACCGACCTCACCTGGAATCGAACCCTAGGGCTAGGGTGGGAGACAAGTGTACTGGCCACTGCGCGAACAGCGGCCCCTGTAAATGCCGAAGTTAAGGAAAACAGTTTAACGTATACAAATACTAATATATATCGTATCAATGAACACATTTAGATTACAATAGTTTTCAAATTTTATCCTTAGATTACCATAGGAAGTGGTTAATTCGAAGCAGCAGTGCGTATGATTGTATGTGGCGAAAGTTTCTATGTAAAATATTGAGTTTGCAAAGGAGCTATAAGTTGACTGAACAAAGTGTCGAGTAGGTTAACATTTACGTTTCTTCAGATCAACAGAAGTCAACTTTGGCAGGTTTTATAACAATATTTACTGGCAAATATGCACTGCGTCAATAACACGTCTGTTATAAACTTATGTAGTTTACCAGATGCAGGTATTGCACTCTGCGAACAGAGTTAATACGTGTAGATACATTTATGCTTTGTAACGATACACTGATCAAGACTTGGCTAATTAATCTAAATTTAGCAAGTAGACTTCAGGCTATTTGATGACGGTACTTCCAGCAGAGTAATCTCTACACAATCGCTATAATTTTCAGAAAAAAACATTAGTAGACGGAAGAATTTATTGCTCTTGGCCTATATCTCCTTTACATGAGGTTGTAAGACAATCATTACATAAGTATATTATATTTATTGTTTATTTGAGAGAGCTACACACTTAATTTGCATTCTCTGCAAAACTAGCACAAACTGGAAATATTTTACTCGTGCAGTGGCGTAGCCAGAATTTGTGTAGGTCGGGGGGTTAATTTGAGAATAATACAATGAACACCGACCACGTTCTACCGTATGGAAAAATACTGTGAATTGTTTCGCCTCATTGTTGTGTCATATTGTTACTTTGTGAGCCGCACATTTGAACTCTTTGGCCCTTTACGCGAACCTGGATTGTCTGGCTTGGTGAGATCAGTGTTTTTCTTTTCGTTTCCAATTTTAATTTCTTATTTGTTTGTCCTTGTCTTATTTTACCATACTCCAATCATGGGATTTTATGTTGTGAATGTATCCAGTTGACTAAAGCAAACTCTGATTATTTACGTTTTCCTATTCTCTTTACATTTCTTTGACAGTCATCTATAGCACAATGGAGTATATCCAAGAAACTAAATGCAGTCATGCACTCACATTGCACAACACTTTAAAAAATAATACCGACCACCCCTTTAAAGCGGGTGTCCTGGAGACCTCCCCCGGGAAAATTTCGATCTCAAGATGCAAAATAGTGCTATTTTAGCAGTTTTTCTTAATGAAACATTGAATATTACACATGTCAAAATATTTAAAATTTTTAAATATTTATTTTAAAATATTTTGTGGCTTATGGTAGGAGGGGATTCTAACCATCAACCACGCCCACGTGGCTAAGTACCTGAACTGCTGTCGTCACACACAAGGGTGTAATGACGAACTTGAATACTAAGCAGGCAATGAAGATCAATAAAAAATTGTGTCTTGTCGAAAATTGCTAGAGTTTGCAGTTTTCGAGGAAATCGTAGGTAAAATCTATGTATTTTAGTAACGCCTTTAATATATGCAGGTATTGCGACTTCCTTGCTTGTCATATAATCGAAATAATAGGGGAGTTAGAATAAAATGGTTGCGATGGATTTATCATCTAAGACTTTTAACACAGACAGTATAAAAGCAGGAGCATAGTATTGTAAAGTTGTTGCGCTCTGTGGGCAAGGAAACTACACTGCTAAAATAAAACCCACACGTTTATGGCATTGTTCATAGTGTTTGACTAAATATTACATCCATTTCTGATAGTTGAACGTAAAACGCTTTGGTATAATGAGTGCGTCCTATCCACTACACAAAGAAGGTACCATCATGCAGTGATGCAAAACATATTTTCTAGTGATATTACAAAACGGGTCAGTTTTGTATGACAGTGAATAACTTATTATTGCTAGTAACAATGCGATTACCTGGATGTAAGAATTCGTCGCAACCATATTATTGCAACACGCCTGTTAATTCTGTTACACGCCTTGCAAGGAAGTCGCAATACTTACATATGTTTCAGGCGTTACAAAACTACAACAATTTTACACATGATTTTCTCGAAAACGGTTAACTCTAGCAATTTTTGCCCAGACAACTTTTTTTGATAATCTTCGGCGCATGTTCATTACTCTGTAGTATAACATGAAATACAGTTAAGTGTTCCGAAGCTAGGAGCAGAAGGAAAGTGTCGCGTCCCATTTGAACAATGATGGCCCAATGACGTTACCAAACTAGGTTACTGATAATAAATAAAGAAATGTATAAGACACTGTAGAAAATTTGTTATTTAATAATAAGTACTTTTCGAAATTCCAATTAAAATGTAATTTTAATGTGTATTTTCAGGGTACTATTACTCCCACAATTTTCACTTTAGGGACAAATTGAAAACACATTTTCGACATGGTTTTTTGTGAGCTTCACCACACGAAATTAACACAATCCGTGCTTACTGATCCTATGTAGTAACTACTGATCTTGCATATTCCGTAGGACTTAATTAAGTTAAAGTGAAATTTTACACAATGCAAATTAATAAAACACGTGAAACTACTCTTCTAATAAAAATGTTTATCGGGATAAAATTTTCTGTCGCGGACAAAAACACAACAGTACGAGGTTAAGTTTTACTAAAATTGTGTAAGAATATCAACTTGAATATTTTTATTTTCTTTACTTAGCCGTTAAAAGTTTATTTGGAAGTTGCAAATCCTAGGTTTTGTCTGAAATATGGGATTTACGATTTTGATAACTTATATACCTAACCTATCATTACCGGAAATGCAATAGATTTAACCCAACATACAGAGATTTCAAGGGAAGTGTGTCAGTCACGCAGTGAGTGTTATATTACGGGTTAAATGATTACTTAACCAAAAACTAAAGTGATCTACCAGTGTATTCCATGTGTATAGTTTTTGCAGCTTATTAATTTAAACATATTTTCCTTTTCGTGTTTTTAGTCTAGCCAACCATTTATTTCAGGCGGCTAAATCTTGTCTTTCTCATGGAATACGTGTGCGAGTGTTTCAGGCGCAATGTCGAGGCACATAATTTGACAAAATGTAAGTCTTGGAAGCATTGCACTTTTGGGTGGCAAGAGAACTACCAACATTAATGCATCTAGTTAGTTAAATTGTTTTATTTAATCCATTACATCTCGACTTTCGATCTAAATTGTAGACTAGATTTTATAAGAAAATAAAATCACATTTAATTGGATCTGTCCATTTTCCCGCCAAATTTCCCCGAAGCATTCAAATTAACATTTCCTGAACATATAATTGCAAATTTAAAATTGAGCCATAGTTACTTAAAAATATGTTATGATTTACTGGTGGTTTGCAATTATTTTGGGAAGTGTATTTTTACTGTAAAAAATTACAAAAAAAAAAAAAAAAATTTGAATCCCCCACCAAACATGGACCTGCTTTGGCCAACAAAAATATTTTTTACTGTTGTGAAACCGATAACACTTTTTTGGTTGATTGCACATAATTTTTATCTGCAACCACTATAGCTGTACGTAACAGAGTGCACGTGTCTGTAACAAAATGTTCGCAATGTTATGATATATGGTTATGTTCTAGAAAACTTAGATGAGTTCATAGTCAGTAGGGCTTGAGTTATTGTTTACAGCACGGTTATTATATATGGAAACATAAGTTCAAAGAAAGAAATTGGGAGGAAAAGTTTCAATCTACTCTATTAAGGGAGCATCTGAACATTAACGTAGAATGACAATGGTGAACTGTAGAGAGGCCAATTCAGTACGCAAAACATAGGCCCTCCTAAATGTAAGCTAATTTGCTATGCTGCATTACTTTGTTGGGTCTTAAGTAAATTAGTAATTACAAGTTGTAGTTTGCAATAAAAATTTAAATCTAGTGAGGAGTTACATTTTAGGAAATGGTTGTGCTTGTTTTTCTAAACTACCCATTACAGTTTCAGATAATTTGATACAGATTTACTACGAGTTAAGTAGTGCTGTGTCTGCCAACACTATGGTACAGTGTTTTGGGTAAGAATTCTTAAGGTTATATTTAACATACCTTATAGATACTTTGCATGATGCGATAAATGCAATGGAATTTTCCCAGTTAAAATTTAACGCATCACAGCACTTAATTAGACAGCAGAAAACTCTCAACAAAGATAAACCCCGCAGAAAAACAAATTTATGTTCACGTCCTTCCTGGGCAATGCTAAAAGTATTACGCAGAAACAAAGCACGGCTATTTATAACAAAATTAAAAAAAAAGTTTTTTAATTGCAACCTACCTACCGATACGTGTAAAATTTTGTATTTCTAGGATTAAAAAATTACGTTTCCTGTTTGATATTTGGCTGCTCTGTCAGTGACGAGTGTGACTAGCCAACATATATACTCTTACAGGGAAGAGTGTGGGTGGTCAACAAACCTGCTCTGTCAGGAAAGAACGTGTGTGGTCAACACGACTGCTCTGTCAGGGAAGAGTTTGGGCGGTCAACATCACTGCTCTGTCAGGGATGAGTGCGGGAGGTCAACATTACCGCTGCTCTGTCAGGGATGAGTGTGCGTGTCAACATGACTGCTTTGTCAGTGATGGGTGTGGGTGGTCAACATGACTGCTCTGACAGGGATGGGTGTGCGTGTCAACATGACTGCTCTGTCAGGGATGGGTGTGGGTGGTCAACATGAGTGCTCTGTCAGGGATGGATGTGCGTGTCAACATGACTACTTTGTCAGGAATGGGTGTGCGTGTCAACATGACTGCTTTGTCAGGGATGGGTGTGCGTGTCAACATGACTGCTCTGACAGGGATGGGTGTGCGTGTCAACATGACTGCTCTGTCAGGGATGGGTGTGGGTGGTCAACATGACTGCTCTGTCAGGGATGAGTGTG
>PNEQ01122698.1:0-26707 GCA_003012365.1 Medauroidea extradentata | reverse complement strand
AGAAATTTGCCTCACTTTGTGTCCGTGACTTGTGTGCACGTCTGCAGACTTGCTTCACGGTCAGAGATTGGATGTTTTGACATTCGTTGTGTCGTGGGGTTTTACACGCAAATCACAGACGTGTGGTGTTACAGTAACCTTATTGTGATTGGTACAGTCAAATGAGAAACGTCACAGTTCAAAGGCACGCTGCCAATATATATGAAGCAGAACTGCAGACGTGCACATAAGGCACTGGAACAAAGTGGGGCAAAATTCTTTTCGCGAAAAGTTCATGTCTCTAGTGATGATGTACGTCTGACACAACGTAGCTGCCTGCAGACCAATAACAGGCATCAAATATTACAATAGCGGGATTCTTATTGGATCAGTCAAATAGGGCAACAGCTCTACTTAACAGCGAAAGCCATTCATCTTCTGGTAAACTGAACGTGCGTTGAAACCCAGCAAACAGTCAAGTTTTCCCGCGATAAATCACCCTCTCTAGTAATAGTATATTTATTATTGGCTCAGTCAAATGGGGCGATACACTCGCTCACACACACACACACATTACAGACCGTAGCCGAATCAAACCTTCTGACATGCTGAGCGTACGTTGAGACATTATGTTTTCCCGTGATGAATTACCATATCTACTAACGAAATACCTCGAAGGAGCGAACTACAGCTTTCATCCAAGTCTGCAGTAAAAAAACGCCTAAATTTGGTAAATACAACCGAGTCCTCCTGGCTGAAACTGAAGACGCCGTCACGCAGTCTACCTTCTCGTCTAGGGCAAGGTGTCGGCAGGAACGCACACCTGGTGGAAGACGGAAGCACGGGCGTGATTTCCGCGGGGGTCACGCAGGTGTCGCTCCGTCGGCGGTTGACGTCGACGACGGTTGAGGTGGCATCAGGGACCCCGACGACGGACGAAGGAAGGAAGGAAGGGCCGCCCGCAGGTGCGCGACGACGAAGCCCCTGTCTCGCAGGACGTCTTCGCGGCAGGTGGGCCGCGCTCGTGGTCCGCGGAGCATGGCCCCCGCTGCAATCTGGCGTGAGTGAGTGCGTGCGTCTCGGCCGGAAGCGTGTCACGCCTCGGGAAATCTCTCCGGGACACGCACTCACGCGAGGCCCTCGCATGTCCCGAGCTCGAGTATCACAATGGCGCACGTCCCTCCATTTCTTCGTTCGCGCGCTCTCTGTGCTTCTTCTGGTGGCCGTCTGACGAGGCCGCCGAGCGAAGTGCTGACCTTGTGCTGATAGACAGCGATCCATGATGCTTCACGAAAATAATTTTGCACCACTTTGTTACAATGCCTTATGACTAGAGATGATGGTTTATCGCGGGAAAACTTGACTATTTGCTAGGCTTCAACGTGCGTTCAGCTTATCAAAAGATTACTGGCTTTTCCTTGTACGCGAAGCTACTGCCCTATTTGACTAAGCCAATAAGAATACCGCTATTTTAATATTTGATGCACGTTGTTGGTCTATAGACAGCTACGTTGTGTCAGTGTTTTCAAGGCTATGTTGGCACAAAACATTTTTGCGATATTCCATCATCTCTACTTATGACTAGATATGATGGTATATCGAAAAAAAAAAAAAAAAAAAAAAAAAAAAACTTTATTGCCAACGTACCCTTGAAAACACTGTGGTTTCTTGCAACATGTGCAATTGGTTGTTATATGTCTAACACAATGTAACTGTCTGCAGACCAATAAAAAAACATTAAATATTGCAACAGCGGGACTCTTATTGGCTCAGTCAAATAAGGCAACAGCTCCACGGACAAGCGAAAGCCAGTCATCTTTTTATAAGCTGAACGTCCGTGGAAAGCCAGCAAACAGTCAAGTTTTCCCACGCAAAACCACCATCTCTACCCATGGCCACATACTACTCAGGTCACAGCCCATCCCGAGACTACTCCAAAAAAATAAGTGCCAAGTAATTTATCGGAAAATATTACCTTACACTTTTCTCAAAGCAGAAGGTGAGATATCAGGATATGTATCCCTCCCCCCACCTCTGAAATGAAGATCGACTACTCGAAGATAAAACTTGCAGTGTTACATTCACAGTTTAGGAACAAAAATTGCTTAAATTGCATCAGTATGTACATTGAAACAGAAATTTTTCTGAGGAAGACCTCCGAACCCCTCCCTTGCCCGCTTCATGACGTGTGATCGATCTCCCGTTATTGTGTTGTGAATATTCTCAAGTTGGTATTCTCTCCCGAACAGAAATCCTGGCTACGCCCCTTTCTCAAGTTTTATGAAAGACAACACGACATTAACAACACTTATGGTGACATGATTTTGTGTCGAAACAATACATATAACGGGTAAAATAGATCATACATTATTGTTTCCGTAATACTAAATAACAGTTTCTAAATTTCAAACTATTTTGTGCAATTTAGTCAGTTATTAATAATATTAGCGCAAATATTTCAAAAGCTAAACACAGTTACAAAGAGACGTGGAAGCAGAGGCTTAAGAGTGCGTGGTAGATAAATAAACGCTGAAAACATCAATTGATTTCTACGCTTTTTTTCGAAACCAATATGTATAAAATACTCAATGACAATCCTAGGTAATGGTATTTGCCAACTTTATGAGTAAATATTTATCCAGAATTACTAATTCGTTACGCGTTATCCCTTGCGCCGCAGTTAAATGCACGAGGTTCCGGCGTCAGAGATTGTGCCTCAGAAGTTCGTAACACTGGAAACAATTTCGTTTAAAATGTTGGCTAAAACTATTGTCTAGGATTGCTATTGGTTAATATTCGCAAATTGGCTTCAAGAAACTTACAGTTATTGATTAATGCTTTTAGCGTTGAATTATGTACCATGCACTCTTAAAACTGTACCCGATTTTTCTTTTATTTGTGTTTTAGGTCCAAATTTCTCCTTGGGAGGACCACCGAATCAACCAATTTTGACTTGGATCCACCCTTGGGTGAAAGCAACATCCGGATGGCCAGGGCAGGGTATCGAACCCGAGTCCTCCCTAACGCTAGTCCATGTCACCTCCCTCGCTCAGAGGAAGGGGAAGTGAAGGGGAAGTAGGAGTGTCGCTTGCACGCGTGGGCGCTGTCTCATAGCAATGTTCATGACAAGACATCAGAGCCGCCAAAGTGTCAGTTCCGAATTTCCTTATTTAAACGAAAAAATTCAGTACAACTTTGAAGCAAATATGGTTAATTTTCAAAATCCATTTTATAATGGCAGCATAAGAGTTCTGTTTCTTTGTTACTAGCAGTCTTTGCGTAAAGACGTTTCTCATTTGACCTCAGAATAAGGTTACCGCGAATAACACAAGTCCGTGATTTGCAGTACAACGTGAAAGTTAAGGCCTCGCTTTTTAGTTTTGCAGTAGTTTCGAAAAAAATATATTTTTAACGCATATAAATACATATATCAAAAATTCATTCTTACAGTTTTAAGACTTATATATCATTGTTTGTATCTGAATTGTTCTGTTACAATACACCAAACGGTTTTTTAGATTTTTGCCCCATATTATACTACATATTTTGTAGTCAAAATAGGCCAAAATTAAGTAAAATATTTTTTTAATAGCAAACGGTAGATTATTAAAAAAAAAAAAAAACGCTCTGGCAACATTGTGTATCGTATGACTGTAAACAGTCTCAATTTTTTCTAAGCATTTGGTTAAAAAATATTCGAGTTATTTGAAATTGTTTGGAATAAATGAAAGACAATGGCCTTAAATTCAGCCAATCACTGGCCATGAAGCAGAGCTGCAGATGTATACACGAGGCACTAAAGAAAATTTATGCAGAAATATTTTCACCAAAAACAGAGGTCCCTACTCATATGTTAATAATTTATCTCCCTGGAAGCTCTCAAAATACACTTAGTCCAAGGTTTGTAATAAATTATAAACGTCAATTTTTAATGCACAGTTCTGACTACAGGTTTATTCTAAAAATTAAGACTTCCTTTAAATCAAAGTACAAAATGTATAAACACTACACTATACAAAGTGAATGAAGACAATATATTATAGAACCAGTGTCTGGATACCAAATTTTATATCACTCATTGTAGGACTTTTGAGTGTTAGGTACTGTTCAAAGGCCACCTCAATATGATGATCTTCAACACTATCAAAGGTTTCTGTGTCGTTGCCGATAGTTTGGCTGTTATATTCATTCATATACATTCTGTTGTACATTGCAGAAGTTGGCTCATTGTGCAAATAATTAACATTCGACCCCGAAATTCTACCATGGCAATCATGTATGATCAAAATTTCCCTTCATTTCCCAGAAATTTCGTACTTTTAGCATACGAACAGGGCAGCTGTCAAATTTCCGTGCATGTCCAATTAAATAAGTCAAAATTCGGTACGTGTACAGAAATTTCCATACAGTTGGCAACCCTAGCAGGGGGCACTCTTTTATCGCGAAAAAATAAACGTTCAGAATAGATTTCAGTAACTTACGTACACATACGCACCTCTCCTGTGCTTATTGGCTGCGTATTATTTTTCAGTTCATTATAAAAGTCAGAATAATGTTACTGCGACATCGATCTTCTGAGTTTCGCGTAAGACAATCATCGAGTCAATGAACTTGACTTTGCTGCTCAAGTGATGCATGACCAGTCTCGAAATGTTTTCGTGAAAATCAGATCTCCCGAAGTATTTTTGTACAAAAGTGATAGTTTTCTTTTATTTCTTCGATTTGTCACTAAAATTAACTATTCTACAAGGGTTTACATTCATAGGCCTACTTTGTTTCATGTATGCTTGGATAAATTTTACAGCAATTTATGGGCAATAATTTTCAGTATTTTGTAATTTATGGCACAATGCAAGACATTTTTAGCTCTAAAATGAACCTGAGATGTCCATTTCAGCATTTGTACGGCAAAGTTTGTTTTGTATAGTGACACAAATAACAAAATATTACAAATTATTGCCCACAACTTGCTGTCAAATTTATCCAAACCTATATGAAATGGAGTATAACCACAGACTAAATAGTAATACAGACGTGAAAAGACGTGGCGGCTCGTTTGATACAGGCGAACTTCACCGCTTATTGGCTACCCGAGGCTGTTGTACCAGCCCCGTGTATGTTTGGCTCCTGCATGTTACGTCAGGTTTCCTATTGGCCTGGCTACCGAGTAGCAGGGTAGCCACATTACGTTGATTGGAGGTAGGCGTCTCCACCATGTTGCTGGCCAGGGAAGCCATTTTGCTAGCGTGTGTGACTGAGTTCGCTCTTCTACCGGATATTTCACTTCTGTATTCCTAGATATTCTGTGGTATAACTTTCTATCTAAAACAATGCAAACATGGTCAAAAGAGGTCTTCAACTGTGGATGAGTTTAGGAATGATACTTTAAATAAATCAAACGTGTCCCTTTTGTTACCTGCAGCTGTTTTCAACGTTTTAAAAATTCACTTTTCGTACCAATGGCGTACTCAGGGGGTAGGGGTGTTGTGGTTATAACCCCTTCCCCCAAAATTAGCAACCAAAAAAATCATATTAAAAACTAAAACATTTTGACCGAAATAATATTCAATGTTTCGTTACGAAAAACTGTTAAAATAACACTATGCTTTAAAGTTAAGGCACTTAGTCATTAGTCATTCGGTTTTGTTACATTAAACACCGCAAAAAAATATTATAAATTGATTTATACTCAACTAATGGAATTAAATGTACTATACATTCACAAATTACATAAAACCTGTCACTGATAGGCAGAAATAAACACGAATAAAAGTTTTTTCGTTATTTGTAAGCGGACATCACTTATACACACTGAAAAGTATTCAAATAATCTTGTATCGACCGAAGCCTGGGTAGGCGATCAAATTAAAGCAAATACGATTATTGTCCCGAAATAGAAAATGTTTTGCTAGCTTCGTGGGCAAACGCATTGCTTGTGTGGTGTGTATCTGTGTTACCATTTCAGTGCATGTTTTGTACACTAATAAGTTTAGGTTGGTAACAAATGCTTATAGATCCAGTGGTCGCATGCTGCACGCCATTTCGTGTAACTTGCGTGTGGAAGTGATGAAGTATTTGATTGGCGTGTCGCTGTAGCCTCGCAGTGTGTTTCTATACATGGAACACGCAACGTTGCGTTCTTATGTGTCATGCCTGCTGTTAAGTCACGTCTGCAGTTAAAATAACAGCTGAGTGTGTTTCCATGTCGAATTATAATAACAGATTTTAAAAATTTGCTAGTTGATAAGGACTGAAAAATTTCACGAATTCAATGACTTGCTGGCTAGAATCCATTATACTATGCATACTCAAGTTCCGACTTCGTTCATTGTCTGCTGTTCCATTGAGTGGCAGCTAGTGAACAAATAGTCGGGGCTTGAGTATGCATAGTAGGCCCTACAATGGATTTTAGCCTACATGTCACTGAATTCGCGAAATTTTCCAGTCCCTACTAATTGATGATTAAAGCCACTGATATTTTGTGGAAAGAATTTCGCACTTACTGGTTTCAATGTCTTATGCTTATACCTGCAATCTGTCTTTGTGGTCAGCCGGCCTCCGTAGCATAGTCCGTTAGGCGCCGGTCAACGGTGCGAGAGGTCGTGGGTTCGAATCCTGGCTCTGGCTTGGATGTTGTAGTCCCTTCCCCACACAGCTCAGGCTATCCTAGGAATATCGCGTAAATTTTCCGAATGTCCTAAATACATTTAGGACATTCTATGGATGTACCTAGCATATTGTATTGGTACTTACTTTGTGTAAAGACTCATGAGTAAATGTAATATAGAGATGCTTAGGTTACAATAATATACTAGTTTAAATACACTGAAAATAACATCAAAAAGTTAAATTTAAGTGTTTTTTTAGTAGTTGTGACCATTGGCAAATTATTCAAGTATATCCACTGGACATCCCAAAATTATCTCCCTTGCATATCCTTTTCCGCACAGCTCGGGATATCCTAGGGATATCCCTTAAATGTCCCGAAAGTCTTAAATACATCTCGGGCTTCCTATGGATGTCCCTAGGATAACTGTAGTTGTACTTAATTTGTGTTAAGTGTGATAAGATTCTGTAACATAGGGATACTTAAATTACAATAATATAATGGTTAAAATACACTTAAAATTATATTAAAAAGTAATTTAAGTTTTTTTGAGCAGGCATAACCCTAGGCAAATTCCCCAAGTATATCTATTGGATATCCACTGTATATTCCAACAATATCTCCCTTGGATGTCCCTATGCACACAACCAGGACATTCTAGGGATATCCCGTAAGTTTCCCGAATGTCCGAAGTACATCTCGGCAACCTATGAATATCCCTGATTTTTTGTAATATTAGTTAATTTGTGGTAATACTCATGAGATTGTGTAACATAGGGATGCTTAGGTAACAATAAAATAATGGTTACAATTCGAATGATAAAAGCATTAAAACGTAATTTAAGTTTTCTTTGAGCCTACAAACCCTTGGCATATCCCCAAGTATAACCATTAAATCCCTCTACAGTACATACAATGGATATCCCGAACGTGTGTATGTAAGTTATGCAGACTGATAATTTCATCGACATTGTTAAATACCTTTATGATAACACTATGTATTGTTAAAGTGCGTTAATTGTTTTATTTATTAAATTATCGCTGTGATGCATGTATATAAATATTCCTAAAATGCATTAAGAATAATGCACTGCTAAAATAATTAACAACGCTAAAAGAAGATGGTACATGTATGCCCATAGCGTGAATTATCTGAGTTTCCTGCTGTGAATGAACATAGATATTTCAGCAACAAATGATGATGAAATATATATTTTATTAATACAAATATTTATGTTGAACATTTTTTAATACTCTATGAAGATAATTTCTTTCTCTCATCGTAACTTGTATTGTCAAATCGCCAGCGAAGTGATGTCGTGGAGTGGTGGTTAGCATACTAAACTTGAATCTCTAAGGTTGTGGGTTCAAATTCCCCTACATTAGACTAGAAAATATAATATCAATGAGAGTGTTCAAAATCAGTCATGTAGTGTGAATATATGAACAAAATAATTGTTTTCGTAATGAGTAAATGTTTTAGGTATTCCTTTTTCATGGAGACAACCACATATCCTGAAAAGATATGCTATAGAGATACTGCGGGGGCAATCCACACATATGTATCTTGCGGAGATATCCCATGGATTTCCCGAAAGCGTTGATATGGTAGTCCCACAGATATCCTGGGAATATCAATGTGATATCTTAGGAAATCCTGAAAATAGCCTAAGTGGATATCCTCTGAATATCCCTTGGATGTCTCTGTACTCTCCCGTAAAATTTCTTATATATATATATATATATATATATATATATATATATATATATATATATATATATGCCAAACACTGTTCAACTTTTGCACATCAGATAAACCGTCATTTCCCCAAATAAAAAAATTAGGCCCCATAGTTTTTGTATAATCAATCACTCATCAAACTCACAAGATGGCCATTGGGGTGCAGCCAAATTCAAAAAAGTAATTAACTAATGAATTCAAAATTACAGAAACTGATAGTCAGTGTATCAATGCATTTTATGACATGTTTGACAAAAGTTAGTTTTGAAAATCTCAGTAGTAGCCTAAAGTCAAAGTTATGCAAAAATGTACCTAGGTACTCATTTTCATCAATTTTTAAAAAATACAAAATTTTATCGTTTTGTGTTTACAAAAGTGTCTTGATGTAGCTCACATTATTAAGTAGCCTATCAATGAGAATTATCTTGTTTCTGCAAGTTAATTATTTTTTATTATTTTGGCCATTTTGCGACTTTGATAGGTGATTATGCTAAAACTATGGGACCTATTTTTTTTTTTTATTTGGGGAAATTACATGTTATCTGATGTGAAAAAGTTGAACAGTGTTTGGCACAAATATAACGTTTTTAATTTTTACGGGTCCAACGTCCTTAAAGGGCCATAAAATCCTCTCCCCTCACCTTCTTGTCAGTGTTAGGTAGGGGCACCTGAGTTTCTCGAAAATATTTTTGCCTCACGCTTGTTTTAATGACGTGTGCCAATCAAAGTTAATGTGGGACCACACGTATGTAATCAGTACATATATATATATATATTTTTTTTTTTTTTTTTTAAACTAGGGTATAGAGTAGAAACGATTTCCAACATTTCTATAAAACAGTTTTACAATATCTGTTCCCTTTCATGATTTATAAAATAAAACTTACTTACATTGCATAGAGACCCGTGGTCTAAAAACACCCAAACGCTGACAATGAAGGAGAGCTACAGATGTGAACATAAAGCTTTGAAACAAAGTTGATGCAAAAATCTTTTCGCGAATCGTGCACTTTGTGATTGGATGTTTTTAATTCTAATCGTCTCGGAGTTCTATTCGCTAATCATCGACGTGTGGTGTAGCAGTAACTTTATTCTGACTGGCACCGTTAAGAGGCCGTTCCAGTGTTTCAGGTTCATATATGCAACTTCCGTTAACCCAATATAAATCAAGGCTAATTTTACTATCACTATAGCAATAAGAGTATTACATATATCAATAGTTTGAGTCCGACTGCCCTGATTGCAGCGCCAAAGGCGCACAACACTCTCGGTAACTTGGCGAACTGCAGCCAAACAACAAGGGGTCAAGCAAAATACATTGGTAGATAGGCGAGTGTCCAGACCTGTACTTCTACGACCGTGGTTAGCATGGTAACAAGAGCTATAATACTGGTAGGAACCTCATGATATTCCGTTATTAAAATCTTGTGTAAACTAATGCAATGTTGTAATATCAAATTGTAAGACTGTAGCACAGTATAAATATGTAGTAATTAATAATAATACTCCTTATTTATTCCGTGCCTGTAGCCTATTAAATAAATAAACATTACGAATACGTCTGTTATAACCTCAACTTACTCAACATGCACCGTATTTATTTACGTTTAGAAATCCAAAGATAAGCACAGAATATCCAAAGATAATAAGACAAAAACTCATAAATATTCGTAGCTGAATCTTGGCCACTGCCTTTTCATGGTGAAACGAAATGTTCATAAACGCGGTTAAATATGGAGTTAATATTTTAACTTCGCTTAGTTAAACCGAGTTAAATGAAACAGTGGTGAAACCTGCCCTTAGGCCCGATTCACAATGTGCAGTCGGCAGTTGGTAGTCCGCAATCGTCTGTCGGAGATTAATATGTAGGTTAAAATATGTGCGTTCACAATGTGTAGTCTGCAGTTGAGCTGTCCGCACGTCCAGCAGTTGGAGATCGGTGAACTTATCTCCAACTGCTGGACTGCCGAAAAATTACAACCAATCAGGCGTTGCTCTCGTAATCACGTGATGTAAACAATTTTTTAAAAATATTTGATGCTTCTAAATGCAAAGTAATCAATTTTTTAAAAACAATATGTTCAAAACCTTGTCGATTAATAAACAGCAATTTTTAAAAACAATGCATAAATATCATGCCGGCTGGACTGCACATTGTGAATGGAGGGGATCACCTTGAGGTGTCGTACGTTACGCCGTTGTTGCCCGGAGGAAGGTAGGCGGGGAGGAGGCACCACGGCTCAAGGAAGCATGGTTCCTCCTACCAGAGAAGAGTGCAGAGGTTGTAGTCGTGTTGGCCAGATTGTAGTTGCGACGTCCACCAGGTGCACATGTTCCTTCCAACCTAGGAGACACCTGCGCAGATAAGCCCCTTCGCTACGCAGGTGTGTGGTGTGTGTGTTCTTCCTCGCTAGCTCGTCACACGTCGCCACGCACACTGCTTCGCCGCCGGCGTCGGTCGCCTTCCTCCTCCATCCCCCTTCAACACGCCATAACACGCCTTTCGCCGACATCTCCATCCGTAGTTCTTCGGCCGGGAGCGGATGTTGCCGTGATTCACCGGCTGGCCGAAGGCGCAGATGGATACCTATACTCGTGTCCATTACGAGGTGGCAGCTTGTATTCATCAGCCGGTTCAAGCGTTTGGAACGTGTATTAAGGGGCCCGCCTACCTGCCATGAAAGTTGTGATGTAGAGGTTCAGGAGAATTGTTTTTTCACAGAAAATATTAGTCGTGAGATTGTGTGTTTGACATATAAAAGATATTACGGTACCTCACACTAAGAGTAAATGGTTTTAGTTCCATCTGTTTCTTAAGTAATTAGAAAATAGGGCCTTAACATTCCAAATTACTGACTTTTCCGGCTTGTGTATTGACGTTTTTTTTTTTTTTTTTATTTTTACTTAAAACCTTAGTAGATCTGTCTTTTAGCTTTCGATCCCGTGACTGTTTGTACCTTGTAACAACTGAAAATTTTGAGGAAATCTTGTTGTTGTAATATGTGTCCTGCGCAAATATGCAACCAGTGTTGTGGAAAATTGAAGGATTCGTGAGACCGAGCTGAGAGGACAACAGAGAGAGCGAGAGACAACCTCCTCCACTACAGGAATTGACCCAATCCCGCTTTTGTGGGGGGAAACTCCATGTCCATCAGGTCGAACGGCCGCTAAGGCGATATGTAGGCAGACCCCTTAAGGCCTCGCTCTTTAGTTTTGCAGTGGCTTCGAAAATATTTTTTTTACGCAAATTAATACATGTATTAAAATATTAATTCTTACAGTTTTAAGACTTATATTACATCGTTTGTATCTGAATTTTTCTGTTGCAATACACCAAACGGATTTTTAGATTTTTGCCCCTAAAATATCACATATTTTGTGGTCAAAATAAGTCAAAATAAAGCAAAATAATTTTTTTCCTCCAAGCAAACGGTACGTTATTGTATATAACTCTCTGGCAAATTTGTGTATCGTATGACTGTACACAGTCTCAAATTTTTTCAAAGCATTTGGTTAAAAAAATTCGAGGTATTTGAACTGTTTGAAATAAATGAAAGGAACGTTAGTTTCTACTCCTCTAGCGATATCAATTTTTTGCGCCCAAACGAGAGCAGATATAAAAAATGTGTCCGAAAGTTTTGTTTGAAATTGTCATCTCCGTGTTGGCTGATTTATACTTTGGTTTTAGCTAATTAAATAATTTACGAAATTCTGGTTAATTTTATTTATGTTTATATATTTCTTCTGGTGAATTTTTTTGAACTTTAACCTAACTACGGAATAGAATACATATTGATATAATTTTAAACACCATAAATATTTATTTCCCGTTACTGTTGTTACAAATCGAATTGTATTTTAAGAAAGTAATAAGAATTTTCTACCTGCAATTCAATCTGTAATAATAGTAACTACAAAAATATATACTTACTGTGTCTAAAATTCTATCTGTATGTATTGTATTCCGTAGTTAGGTTAAAGTGCCATAAACTTATCTGGAAGAAAAGGTGTGACACAAAATACAAAACGCTTTTAATTGAACTGAAATTTTAGAACGTTTACATTGTCAACATTAAACATAATTTGATTGAAACACATTACTTATTTAATTATTATTTACAAATATATTTTATTAGTACACGGTAGGGGGCCCTCTGACAGCTCCGCCCTCTGACAGGCAGTTTTATTCCCTGTCTATACATTGACTGGCTCCCTCCTGGTACTGCCGTTAAACCATCACTGTCTGCCGTGCTTGTCAGCTGAATACTCAATTTACACTCTCATTTTCAAACTAACAGTTCTGACAATTACAATTTTAAAATCACATTTAACAAATATAAATTATCATACTGAACATAAGGAAACTTGGTACGACAATGTTTAGCCTATTGCAGTGTGATGTATTTTTGTAATGGAAAAGAGTCCAAAACAGTAATGATTTTTGATCGAATTACTAATAAGTAGAGACATGCAAAATTCGCGTTATTTTCTGACAGCTGACTAGACTCCAAGTGACTATAGACTCGTTCGACGTCTACCGCTGGCCGATATCGTCGTGACTTGCCGCGGAGAATGCTTACACGGTAGAGAGGCTTTAATTTTGCACACTTTATTTTAAAAAAGGATTGGTAAAATGTAGCCTTTTAGAATAATTTAAACTACGCTCTTATATATTTGCTTCTCTGTAAAGACGTAACACACGTAAATGACAACATACAAAAGTTCTTGGCCAACTGAGTCGCAGATTATGCTCGGTTATGTATAGGAAAGTGAAGTTTAGTCTGCTACCAAATGATAACGTGAATTTTGTATGCCTCTAGCTATTCTACGAAAACCACAGTGTTGTAGCAATAACAAAGGATTTTTAAGAGATAGCGATCTTAATATTTAAATTGAAATAAAATAATAATAACAATTTATTTCTTTAATTAACACTTCAGGACACTCATTATCAACTACTATGTTGTCTCTTTCTATGTACCGGGATGTATTTACACAATTAACTGTCACTAAGAGAAATAATATTCGTCTTTAAAACACTCCTGCTACTTTTAAAAAATATATTTAAAAAATCCAATTATAAAAAAAAATTTAAATTCAAAAATTTTTTGTAATGGAGTTTAAAACATGCCCGTGACATGTAGTTTTGTGTTAATTTTTAAATTTTTTTATCTTCATTGGTTATTGTGGCTTAGGGCATTAAGAACTAAAAAAGTGCAAATTTTTTACTTTGAAATGACATTATGGGAATATTGGCAGATGGAAGTTTTTTTTTTTTTTTTGTAAGAGGAAAATGTACTCCCAAGTAACTCTATAAAACTATTTCATACAAACATAAAATTACGATTATTCCCACTTGAACTCCCGTTCAGTCCCATAAGAAAAATAGTAATAGGAAATAACTGCCGGCCAGTTTGGCGTGCCGCTAATATAAGCGATGATGTTACCGTCGAGTGTGGAAAACTGAACCTTATCACTTCACTGTCTCCGCGCATCAAACGCGTAAAATTACATCCGGTGTGTAAGCTCTCTTAACCGGGTTTACGACCATGCACCTGTGTTATCTGCTGTTGGAACGTTAGGTGCGAGTCGTGAGATTACATAGCCCGTTATTTACTCGTCCCCGGCTGTTTGTCTCTGTCTTTTACGGTCTTTCTTGTTTGCCGCGAATAGCTCTGCTTTCACCTGTTGCTCTTTATCTTATCAGCGAGAGAACATTCCCGAGCTCGGCATACAGCAGGTGTTGTCAAGTTGCACGACGCCAGCAACCGCGCACTCGTATTTCGTTGCTCGTCTGTTTGCATTGTATAATAAGTAACCTGCTGCAGATACGTAGGTTTTCTCAGCCATGTGATCAAGTTTGTTCGATCACGGGGTTATGTTAAAACTCCTGTACACAATTCTGAGATTTAAGGGGTATGGAAAGGTAAGGTGTCGAACGAATGACTGGAATACTCCTAGCGTCGAAAAAAATTCTAAACTACTCATCAAAATTCAATGTTATTTTTCTGCCGAATAGAAATTTTATCAGCGGACGCTTATTTATGTAGCACTATGTGGTAGTATGCTGCGATTTCGAGTAAAAAATTAAAAACGGTATTTAGAAAAATAAAGAGATTGAAACGACAACATCCATAATAATGGGAAACTGTAATTTTTTTAAATTTTTAGTACGATAATATCTAGGACTCATTAACAACCGAAATTCAAAAATATTTACCTTTTTGATTTTAAAATAATTTTAACATCCGTAAACCACTCCCGCAGAATAATATTAATAATAATATTGCTAGTATTTTTTAAATTCGGTTATCATAGAAGGATAGATATTATCACATTAAAGATTTTAAAAGTGACAGTTTTTCATTTCTGTAGATGTTGTGGTTTTCAAGCCCTCATTTGTCTAAAAACAGTTTTCAATTATTTACTCGAAAGTAAAGCGTACTACCGCCCAGTGCTACATAAACAAATGTCTGCTGATAAAATATCTACTCGGCAAAAAAATCTCCTGGAATTTTGATGAGTAGTTCAGAATTTATTGACAATTGAGTATTCCAGTCGTCCGCTTGACATTGTACCTTTCCATACCCCTTTAAGGGCGTTGGACCAGTAAAATTGCATTTTTTTTTATATTTGTGCTAAACACCGTTCAACTTTTGCACATCAAATAACACGTCATTTCCCCAAATAAAAAAAAAATAGGCCCAATAGTTTTTGCAAAATCACTCATCGAAGTCACGAAATGGCCATTACGGTGCAGCCAAAATCCAAAAAGTAATTAACTAATAAATTCAAAACTACGGGAACTGAAAGTCAGTGTATCAATGCATTTCATCACATGTTTGACAAAAGTTAGTTTTCAATATTTCAGTAGTAGCCGAAAGTCAAAGTTATGCAAATCAATTTTTAAAAAATACAAAAATATATCGCTTTGTGTTTACACAAGTGTCTTGAAGTAGTTCACATCATTAAGTATCGGTATGAGTTATCTTGTTTCTGCAAGTTAATTATTTTTTATTATTTTGGCTACACCGCAACTGCCATTTTGTGACTTTGATAGGTGATTATGCTAAAACTACGGGCCCTATTTTTTTTTATTCGGGGAAATGACATGTTATCAGATGTGTAAAAGTTGAACAGTGTTTGGCACAAACATAAAATTTTAAATTTATACTGGTCCAACATCCTTAAAACATTTTTTTATTAGCATTGTTTTTTAGCAGTGACATTCCATCGTTGACCGAAATGTATTTTCCTTTACTCCATTAGCTCAGTGGTCACATGCGAAATAGTTTTCTAAAAAAAAGTATTTACGAATACGATACAACGCATTTGAAGTCCGTGATTTGTGACGTCCTTAAGCAATATTTCATACGAAAGGAATTTTGGAAAATTTTTATTCCCTTATAATTTTGTTTGCGAAAAGAAAGTTCTAATGTTGCATTTTATTCTTTAAATATCAAACAAAACTTTGCAAGGTTTTTAATGCGGCAATATTAATGTTGTTTGAAAAATATTTTACTTTAAATTAATCAATAGAGAAAGGCTGTGTTAAACATGTATTTCTAATTAAAATTTATTGGCTAAAATCTTTGAAGAAAAACCATATAAAGACGAATATTACAGTTAAATTCAATTCAAAAAGTCCAACCTAATTTCGTTTTTCAAACTGGAGATTTCAAAATGTAATATTTTCATCTTCAGTCGTATTTTTTTATCTATATTATAACAGTTGAACGCTGTAGGTACACAATACTAAATAATTATAGCAAAAATTGTCACCGTCTTTAAAATTAATAGAATATTTTAATAAAAAATGAAGGATAGAGGGGGAGTTATAAGAGATTGAAAAATATATTAGTTTTTTCTAAGCGGTGAACATGTTAAATTTTTTGGAGTTTTTCTCGTGCATGGTCTCAAATTAAATAAACTGTTCTACTAGTTACCGATATATCCGTCAACGGTACAGACGTTACCAACATTAATAGTGATTATATCAGCTTTTTCATTAATTAAATTGACATTCTGTCTCGTAGACTGTATTTCGCATAACTTCAGAAAAATGTGCCAGTAATTATAGATAATAACTGTTAATATTTTGTATTATTTTACCCTATGAAAGACATTTTTTAGTGCACCTGAAATGTCCATTTCACCATTTGTACTGTAAACTTTGTCTTGCTCCGTGACAAATATTACAAACTATTTACAGTTACTGTCCATAATTTTACTGACGTTATACGAAACAAGAGTATACACAACAGTGATAAAGTAATACTACTGTTATAGTGGCGTAGGTGATTATTTTAGCAACTAAAAATCAGTCAATAAATAGGTCAATTTTTCACGCCAATGTCGCAAGCACCACAGTATAGCCCTAAATATCATCGATACTGATTAATTGAGACCTGTAAAATTAGCGTTTTTTTTTCATGCTAGATTTCAACCAACTGTAATTTCGTGTCACTTTCACAGTTGGTCTTTGTCTTATTTGAACACCTCCTGGAGGACGCAGAGCCAATAATAAAGAAGCAACTAAGCGCTGGTCCAATAACGTGGTTCCACGCTGTCAGTAAACAACCAACAATCAACTGCTGTCTTCCTGACTACACATATAGTCTTGGAGGCTAGCCTACATGTCACTGAACCAGCAAATATTTGCGGTCTCTTCTGATGACTAGGAACAGGAAAATTTCTCGCGAATTCAATGACCTGTAGGCTAGAATCCATTGCTCCGACTATTCGTTCATTGTCTGCTGTTCCACTGAGTTGCAGCTAGTGGACAAATGGTCGGGACCTGAGTATGCATACGATAGTTGAATCTAACGTGCAGGTCTAAGAATCCGCAAAATTTTCCTGTCCGTACTGATTAAGTAATACGGAAGATCGAATTCGTTGTAATACGGATGGACTCCGCAGTGCTACGTTACATTGTCAATGTAGGTGACATGAAGATGTAAGTGGCTACATATCTGGCACTGCACATAACTTATTCGTAGCTTGATGTATTTTCCACATGTCACAGTCAGTGCTACCAGTTGTAAAGTTGATTGCCCGCTACATCCTACGAAACCAGGGCCGGTGCAAGGTTATTTGGAGCCCTATTTCAATTACCTGATTACGGCCCTCCTCCCCATTTTTTCCTCGCTCTGTTACATAAATATTAAATTTTTTCAGTGGTTGCTGAAATTACTCCAGAAGTTTTTGAATTTGTATATTTACGCTTCAAATAAAAAAAACATAAGATAATAAATGCATTATTATTGCCAGTAAAATGGTATGTAAGTGCCAGAAACATCAAACTCAACGAACGTAACCACTTATAACTTGAGTTACTGATACACTGAAGAAAAGCTTTGTTGCCACCACAAAACATTTTGTCATTTGGACCTCACCAAATTTTTGTTTGTGGACACCACAAAATATTTTTGTAACGTAACGCAGTGACTACAAAAACTTTTTATCACTGCTACAGAAATTTGGTGTGGTCCATACTGACAAAACCTTTTGTGGCCGCCACAAAACAGTTTTTCTTGTGACTCGTGAAATAAGAGACAGTAATGTACTATTCTCTATTTGCTGCAATTCCTAAATTGTATTACTACATCGTACGTTTAATGCTACAACTAGCGAATTGTAACATTGAAAATTGCTTTTGTCATACACATAGTTATTTGTTGGAATACAAATTTGTGTTGCATCAATGCATACCTTCTCTTTTCTATCCATCAATTTTCCTAATTAACACGTTTATAAATGTATACACATCAAAAGGACAGTCATAAGGGTAGTGTAGACATCTGCAGATAACTTAAACTTCGAAAAATTAAGTTACCTTGTCGTTACACTCAGCTGACGAATTATTATTGTTTTATAATTTTAAAGAATTGCTTATGTTAAATAATAGTAACAGACATGTACTACAAAATCTTACAAAATATTATTTCATAGATTTTATAATATGTAATTGTAAAGGGTTAGGTTTGTTGTTGATCTCCCAGCCACCTCTTGCTTCGTGGTGCTCTAGACTGTCATCAAGTTCCCCTATATGGCCGCACCGGCCCTGAAAAAAACTGCAAATATGGCAAAAAAATTACCAAGGAAGTCTTATAAAACACATTGATTTAAAATACGACGCATTTAGACTTCTTAGCCCAATATGTACATCAGTAAACTGGTATTATCATAGCTATACTGAATTTTTCTATTATTACTCAATCCCAGGTGCAAATTTGGCAGGAACCCAGTTTGTGAAACGAAATTATACACCGCTAAAAATCGCGCCACCCGCTAAAAAAAAAAAAAAAAAAAAAAAGATACATTAGCTAAGCGTTCTTAGAAGGATGCACTTATTTTATAATAAACTCTCATTTTTGTATCGTAATTGAATTTTCATGGAATTTACTGAAAACATATGTTTATAGGAACATTGCAGTTTACGATTCGGTATGAATTTTTAGGCTACCCTTAATTTATGCTTTGCTTATTCGTAGAAGCCCCTGATTATCCCGGGAAAAAAATGTCTACGTTAACTTGTTTTAATACCTTACATGCACAGCTGCAGTTCTACTTCATTATTATAGTCAGCATATCTTTGTGGAGAGAGTTCCTTTCTTGACTGTACCAATCATAATAAGGTTACTGTGATATGACACGTATGTGATTTCAAGCAAAACGTTACGACACGCAAGAGTCAAACACGTCTAATAACTGACCATGAAGCCGAGCTGCAGATGTACACATTATACACTGAAACAACTAGTGTAGAAATAATTTCATCGAAACTAGAAGTCCCGTCCTGTTCACATAATATATGTGTGTTGCATGTTAAAGTCGAGGCCTGGTTGGAATACCGGATACTCCGCAACCAGATATACACGAAAACACCACGTCAGGTTCCTACATTTATATTGTGAGATGTAATTGTCCGATTTTAATTATTAAAGTTTCAAATGAAAGATGAAGCCCTAGCAATAAACCTTGACAAATATTATTTGCATGCTAAAGCAATATCATATAAATTTATTATAAAACTTTTGAAGTGTTTTTAAATGGCTTGATTTCAATAGTAATTCAATGAATACTGATTTCCTAGTTAAGATTTCGCATAAGCATCAGGTTGTAATATTTTCAAATGAATTATGCAAAAAAAATATTGAATGAAAAAAAGAAATCCCAACAGGCTTTTAAATGTCTTCGAATTTAACGTATAGCCTGTTAGGTTGCCAACACTAACTTCTGTGCGCGGGAACGGTGGACGTACTGTGCGGGACTCAGCTCTGGGACCCTGACTGGGGAAGGTCGTGTTGTTTATAAGCAGGCCTAGATGTCAGGGTGAGACGTGTTACCAGTAATGTGTTAGAAGACCTAGCTGGAAACATTTCTTGCTGACAACCTCCCTCCTGCTGACCAAATCTGCTTCCATACAACCTCACGTTCCTCCACGGCCAGGGTCCCAGACCTGAGTCCTGCAAAATAGGATAATACAGGAGACAGCATGTTGTGACTTCCTTATACCGGTTTTGCGCTAAAAGTGCGTTATTGTTGCCCAAAACGAACAACTTTCAATATGATATTGATTATGTTGATTGAACATTGAACCAAAATGGTTACGTGTGTTGCATTCGGGTGTAAAGAGAAAGAAATCTGTGGGTGTTAAATTTCACAGGTGAAGACTATTTTCTGTCATAGTTTCATATGTGAATAACGTGATTGTTCTTGCAGCTAAACCTAGCGAAGTAACTTGAAAATACGGCCACACACATTATTTGTTTACGTATGTGTACGTCACTGACGCTATGCAGTTGCTTGGTAATGGCAATAACGAACAATGTAAACAATAATAAGGCAGGAACTGGCATAAATATATTGAGAATTGTTAGCACAATAACAGTTTCCACGCACAAGCAGTATGCGATCTCGTTGTTCACAGAACTATATTTCAAAATGCAATCGTGTTGTTAAATTCACATCTTCTTGAAAAATGTTACCCTCCGATTAACATCGACAAATATAAACATAACATATTTGTCATTCAATAAATCATTTCACCTTTACTGCTCTACATAATTCGTGTAAAATACACTGACTCTTATGGCGGAAACAATGTGTATGGGCAACAGCGACCACGTGTATATGTATACTCCTTTCGTACAACAACGGCTCAACTCCACTGACTTCAATTCGCCAGCACAGTATACAGCATAACTGCACTATGGCGTGAACACATTTATCAAACTTACCCGCTTCGAGAATTTTCCACCAATCCAGTCCTGACACGCTGACAGTAGGTAGTTAACACAAACGAAGTAATTTATTTTTGTTGATTCAAGTTGGGCCGTGGTGGCCGAATGGTCAGACCATTCGCCTCCCACCAAGGCGTGCTGGGTGATGCCGTTGGCCGACGGGTTTTCCTGAAGATCTCCCGTTTTCCCCGCCCTTTCATTCCGGCGCTGCTTACTGTATATACTCACCTTATTTCACCCCTCACCAGCGCTAAAGACAACAAAGTTAAGGATCTTTCCTACCTCAGAGTTCTAATGGCCACAAGGATAAGGTTTTCATGTTAAATTATATTCCGAGGGGCTCAGTTACGTTCTGTAAGATCACTTCCGGAGAAAAACAATTTTCTGCACCATGAAAAGGGAAATATTGCAAAATGAATAAAATTGCAGGGAAAAAACTGTGAATAGTCGTTTTCGAGTGTTTTCAGTGCGTAAAAATGCTTTTCTTGCTCATAGTTTTAAGGATATTGTTAAAACTGCTTTAATGTTCTTTTAGAAATTTGCGTGGCACTGAGATTAATAATAATGTCACTGGTGGTGTATATGTAGCTTCAACACATACTGAGCCACATCGAATATCATTTAACATGTAAAACCTTATGCTTGCTGTCGCCGTGGCTCTGAGGTAGGCAGCGCCCTTAAGAGGACTCTACACCCGATGTAATTTTCCGCGCGTTTGATGAGCGGAGACAGTGAAGCGATAAGATTCAGCTTTCCACACTCGACGGTAACAGCATCACCTCTATTAGCTGTTCGCCAGACTGGCGTACAGTTTTTTCATACTACTCTTGTTCCTATGGGATTTAAAGCGGCGACTCTACAATTTTATTTGTGGTGTATTAGTAGTAAAGTCCAACCCATGCTTCCATCGTTG
Source organism: Medauroidea extradentata (assembly GCA_003012365.1). Taxonomy (NCBI): domain Eukaryota; kingdom Metazoa; phylum Arthropoda; class Insecta; order Phasmatodea; family Phasmatidae; genus Medauroidea; species Medauroidea extradentata. Next base: position 5,222 of record PNEQ01122698.1, on the reverse strand, counting down.
TGTTTTACGAATCCGGGTGTATTTTTCCAGCTACAACTGTTTAAAAAAAAAGTTGTTGTTAGCTATTTTAAAGGGCGCCAAAAAATTCTTCTAATAAGCATGTTGAATTTTTAAAATTATGAAGCCTAGTGTGTTATTTTCGTATATAAACGTACTACTGTGTTTAAGTTTAGGTGTTTCGTGTGAAAAAAAAAATAGGCGCGTCACGCTACAACACCATTCATGCATCAGGTGTATTGCTACCTTACGCGCTGACTAAAATCTTTCAGTCATGCTCCATGCTCTCATTAAACCTGCAGGTGTTGCAAAAAGTTAATAGTACATATCGTAGGACGCAGTGAAGTGAAAATACAGAAGGCTCTATAAATGGCCTGGTAGGCTCGAGACGAGACACATTAGCATTCCAGTCTCATTTTCCACGCACGTCCCAAGACTCTGTGTGGAGATGGCAGTTCAGTTCCCACCGCTCATACATAATGGATGCTGCGTTCCTGAGCCGCGTCCCATTCGCTAATTACGCTTCGCCTAGCCCTCGATAGGCTCGCATTACTCTGAATAATTACCTGGTGTCGGTCCGTCGCCGTTTATGCCGGCGGCGAGCTTAGCCAGCCAGGTGCCCAGACACTTTACCAACATGGCCGCCTGTTTCATAAAACTTATTATACTCCTAATTAGGAGAGAAGAGTAATACAAGTGGCTGCTAGATGGAAGTTCTGTTTCATAAAACTACTAGTGTAAAACAGTTGGTAGTATTGTAGGACTCCTAATAACGATGCATATCGTGAGTTCAAAATCAAGACCATTTGAATCGGATGTTGCAGGAAGGGCACATGTAAAAAAAATGAATGTCCAGGTTAAAGCTTGAAAAAATATTTCCGTGATAGCTACATCAAACTGCAGAAAGATATAGGACCGTATTTAACACTAGGCCCCTAGGACGCAACAGGAGAAAATGCGAAGAATTTTTCATCACTGTTTTTAAAAATGCCAAAATGGTGACAAATAAAAATTTTTAATGGGCTGTAATTTTCGCGTTGTTAACTAATGCTCCTTTGAATAGTATTATCTGATCTATTGTTAACAGTAATTTTCAAATAACGGCATTAGATCTAAGTTAAGAAATTATGTAATTACTATTATTCTTATTATGCATAACGAGAGGACAAATAGAGTAATATTAAATAATGTGGTTTTGAAAATGTGCAAGGACTCAAGTTGTTAACGAAGGACGGAAACCACAGGTATGCTGAGACGTGTCTAGGGCGGCTAGATGCATAAATCGAGCAGTGAGAAAACACATGAGTTAAACAATATGAATATTTCTGGATGATTGGAGACCATGTAAAACGGAAAATATGCAGTAAGTGCCCATTAAGAACACATGCGTCCTTACTGCAAAGTAGAGAATGTTCGTGGACGATTTGACGATTTATTGACATGGCAAGCCTGTGTATCAACTGAGACCCCCTCTTTCAAACTCTATGCTATTTTTTTTTTGTAAAATGTCGAGTTCTGAGGACGAAATTTGTGCAAAAGTAATGCCATGAAGATGCTATTCCTTGTACCGTGTTCAAAAACAAAACAATGATAACTTTTTTTCTGTTCCAAAATATATTTTACCTAAGTCTGTCATTTTGTTAGCAGTAGTGTACGATTGCCATAATGAATGGAAAAAATGTAGTGGTTATCTTTGAATGTGTTTTTGATAATCAGTATTTGTCTCTCGTGAAAAGTTCTGTATTTGTGACATGTGCCCTTTCTGCAACTTCCGATTCATTTCATAAACTTCAGACACTATTATTTTCGACTAATTACTGGCACGAAATACATCATTATTTTATTAGTCACATTGTATATTAGAGAAGGCTGGGGTGAACGTTGGGACGGCTGATCGACTAGTGAGCCAAGCATGTCGCTCTTCCGGCCCGAAGAATGAATGAGGTGACGGTAAGGTGTGCGTAGAGCAGCGATGGAATGAGAGAGGCGGGGAAAACGGGAGTTCTCGGAGAAAACAGCAATGTCCGCCACGTTTCCCACGTGCGAAAAATCAGGAACCGAACCCGCCGGGATTCGAACCCGGATCACCTAGAAGGGAGGTGAGAGGTCTGACCTCTCGATCACTGCGTAAATATTGACAGACTTAAAGCTTTGTGTTGCAGAAAACATTGTTTAATAATGGACTTCTAAGATTCTAGTAGAAGCGAAGATGATGCAGAGATAGATGCCCTATATCTTTTCAAGAAAAGAGAACCTATGCACTGTTAGAAGAAATATAAGAATACAATGTACGTTTAAGAGTGTATTCTATTTCGTATTTAGATTAAAGTTCCAAAAATTTACCCAGAAGACAAGTTATGACTCAAAATACAAAAATTCAAGATTGTGACTATCACTCACTCTTAACACGTGGCGTATTTAATGGAATGTTCACAAGCATTAATGTGAGCTAATATTATTAGAGTGATTACGAAACAGGTCCCTAACCGCTGCTACAAGGCGGTTATATTAAGTCACCGATTACTGTGGGTATAGTCACAGTACAATACAAACCATTCTCGTACATATATATATATATTTTTTTTTTTAACAATTAAAATGTTCAGTGAACCGCCCCCTTAAGACAACATGCTCATAAATAACACAATTTCTAAGTCCTACAACATAGCTACAAACGGCCTTTTCAAACGGCCGTACTTCAAAATGCACAGAGTTGTCGCAGTGGTTTCTTAGGCCGGTATTCCTAAACAAAAAGTTAGGGTCTACATAAGCACTACCATCTCAGGCGCCAGAAAAGCAACGACAGAGACCTTACTCGCTGATCGTATTCCTAGACGTGTTTGCGCTGTGTCCCAAGACGGTGTCAGGTAAGTCGCGGCTTATTAATCGCCGCCCCGCGCCAGGCTAAAAACAAATGAAGGCATGATGAGCGCTGACGATTTACCATGGCTATAACAAGAACACGTTATACTTTGTACTTTTTTGAAACGTATTATTTAGCATTTGAATTTGTTTACAAAATAATTACAGTAACAAAGAGATAAAAATCACGGATTATAACGGTCACAATTAAAATATTCAATAACTATTTCTTGTTTAAAGTTAAAACAGTAGGTAGAGTAGCCACGCGATCGCAGTGTTTCCGTTCATATTTTTATGCTGATCATGACCAGAAATGTTATATTAGCATATTATTCGGACACGTGGAATTATATCCAAAACATAATTCGCAATTACTCTTAAAATATAATATATTATTACGCCGCAACTAAATACTAAAAACTAAGGTATTGTCACGGTAACAGTGGCACATAAATTAGGTCTCTCATCAGCTCTAACGCACTAAACCGAAAAGTTTTTTTTTCCTTTTGTCACAGGCTATTACTTGATCATACTTCAAGCAATGGCTCTGTCATTTCATTGAACACACATCTCTAGCAAAGTGAAATTAATGCTTTGTTTGTATCCAGTAATTTCATTTTAAAACAGTCTCTAATAACCTGGGTGTCGACGATACGTAAAGCTCACTTACCTTACCTTTTGTTTTTTAAATATATGAAATAAAAAAGGTGTTTTTGACCATTTTCGAAGGCTTCAGAATAACACTAATACAGCGCGCGAGCTATTTTAAAATATGTTGCCTGTCATCTGTCAACGTCTGAAATGTGCTTTTATTTACAATATGTTGATAGTAAATATAGCGCAGATGTTTAGTGATTTCTAAAGAAACATGTTTTTTTTTTTGTGATGCAAAATGTTTACTAGTTACGATTTTTTTTGCATGATTAGGGCAATGTGGACAAATTAGAATGCCTATATTAATAATGTTTACACTGCGTTATTGTTATTTTATATGCATCAAAATGAAAAGCGAAGATGCATTAGTAAATTTTGAGTATAAAGTGTTATGAGCGTTAAAATTATCCCGGAAAATTAATTGTTTAATTGTGTCATTTTAATATCTCAAAAAAAAAAAAAAAGATAATATGTGCATCTGAACGTGACGACAAATTTTTATCGTTCTAGACACAATATTTCTTAATTTAATGTTAGCAAAAAAAAGTAAAAAATTTCTTACAGAACGTAAAACATTCAAAATAATAATTTTTATATATGTTTTGTATGTTATTTACAGCGAAAACCAATTAGTTTGTACTCTTTACCAATAGTTGATTATAAACATCGTAACGGTCGAATATCATGTTATTTTAATGTATATAAACGATATTCCCTAAAATTAAAGTAATCGCATTACTACTAATAATATTCCGTGATATAATAAAAAAATTAAAAAAACTTTGGATGAGCCGGGATTTGAACACGAATAATTTGCCTACCGATCAAGCGCCTGACCACCTGAGCTAACTGCGCTGATGTCAACTAAGCGCAAAAATTTTGTATTAAAGCCTTCATTTAGCAAACATTCCTCAAAATATTAATTTTCTTTTTTTTAATAGTTTTAAGTTTTTGAAAAGCTTGTAGCTTATCACTTAACATTCTCGCCATCGTAAAGTTTTATTTTAAGTACTATTTTCTTGTGTTTGTTGACTCTCGTTTTGTTAAATACGATTTTTGGCAGGCAAGCGTTTATGTACGGTGAATCTGTTGGGACATGACCATCTCCGGATACAGAAAAGAGAGGGTCGAGTCCTATCTCGCAACCGTATTCCTAAACGTTCTAAAGGTATCGGATAAGTCATGGATTATTATTTGCCGTCACGTGTGTGGTTATAATTAAATGAAAGCGGCACTGGGCAGTGCTTTTTTATAGAATAAGTAGCAGTGATTTTCAACAGCTATTTAACAAAAATGCGTTTATTTTTTACTTTTAAAACGTAATGTACGTATTGCATTTCAAATTGTTTCAAATTAGATTAAATCATAAATTCAGTAATATAGATTGAAACTTATGTAATATATCTTTCAAAATTTAAGTATTAAAAATAAAATTACACTCTCTTGAGCAAAGTAAAAAAAAAGTAACTTTTTTTTTTTATAAATTGGTATCTACGTGGACGTCTTTTGTGCGTTCGAGATCTACAAATGCGGAAGCTGTAAGTTCGAGAAAGCATGCACATCACTCATTACCCTAGCCTCTAGGCGCAAGTAACTAACTGGCGTTCTGTCTTTTCGCCGAAACTCACCTCTACGAGACATAACTGTCATTTTGACGATAAAGGTGAGTTGTATACATCTGCACCCTATATAAGATTCTGTAGCAAGAT
>PNEQ01122697.1:0-18850 GCA_003012365.1 Medauroidea extradentata | reverse complement strand
TGCAAAGTTCAGGCAACCAACTATATTTGCCGACACACACGATTAATGACATGGTGAGAACATTTGATCATCCAGGCCAAATCTGGCTCCATGTTACACTGCATTCTTTTCCACACTATATTCCTTTGTATGCAAGTTATGCTAATTCTATTAAAAAGACAGTGTTTTCATTCGGGCTGTTACACATGACTAAACAATATTTGCACATGATATTTTATTGACTTTAGTTTATCAGTGTCCTTTGAGTTTGTAACAGCTAGTTGTGGTGCTGTGCATCTAACAATTGATAGTGATTGTTGAATCATAGGCAAGTCATGGTATTCAAGGTTTCAATTTGAGAACATTAGTAGCAATTGTAAGGTGCATTTGAAATTATTTTCTTTTTGATTAATATATTTTAATTGTTTCTATGATCTTAATTTGTGTAATAGTAATGCTTAACAATTTATAATTGAAGCATGTTAAATGCTGCCTATAATCTCAACAATTCTCAGGTAAATTAGGCGAGTGCTATACAACCATATTTACTGACTGGTTTAAAAAGTATGTATTTGTAAATTTCTTCACCGGTACATACTTAAAGCATTAAATTAATTTTACTTTGTTTAAAATAATCTTCTAAAATTTGTGATTTTCTTGGAAAACAGAATGTCATTGGACTGTTGAAAAAATATAGAAGAAAGACACTGTTCAGCAATATAAAAAACTAGCAAAACCTGACAGACGTCCTGGCTGGATGTTGTTCAAACTGCCAACACCCCCCACCCGCCCCATCTATGCCCTATATACCATAAGAAGAAGATAAGTATAGAAGTTGATCCCCTACAACACCCTCTAGTGGTGAGTCATGGCAAAATAAATATTGCATTATATTTTCTCTTTGTTCAAACATCTACGTATACAAATTTTCATGGTGATAGGTTGAACATCATTGAAATTGATTCGCTGCATTGCCATCTAGTGGCAAGTTAGAGTAAATTGTATAGTATTAAAATCTCCATGAAAAAATACATACAGTAGGTATGTGCCAAGTTTCATGGTGATGGTCAAATGGTGTGAGTTTATCGATGTCATACATACATATAGGTGATTTGTGATAAACTGAGTACTTTTGAAGATCATCTTGTCTAGAACAAGAATTAAAAATGATTATTTATTACAATTTTAGATGTTCACTTATGAGTAAGGCACAATCTATACATTCTGATGGTTACATAGATTGCTTTGAATTAAAAAGTAACATAAAACAATGAATTATCTGACAAAAAAAAAAAAAACTAGGGATTGAAAAGTACTTGCTTTATCAGGGACCACCTACACCAGCATTCATTTTTAGTAAAATAATTTTAAGAAATTCCACTGAAGTTTTCCCCGCACAATAAGATTCAAAAGTTTTTACCAAATCTATAAATATAATATAAATTTTACCTATTTAAGAAGTTTTCCTGACTAACAGTTAAAAATTTTCAGTCCCTTATGAAACTTCTTAAGGGCATGGGCCCGAGTTTCTTCATATCTGACTATAATTATTTTTTAAATCATAAACAGGAACCGATATTGTAAAATCGCTCCCTAACTTTGTTATGACTGCTTTTAACTACGTGCCCTAATTTTGTCGAGACAGAAGAAAACAAAATAGTAACTAATTAGGTACATAACAAAATTTCCTTTTAACTGAAATATTAGCTAAAATCTTCATACAGTTTGTCAAGAAAAACTACATTACAGAGTAAAACCAATTTGCAACAAAGTTACGAAGCAATTTTGCGATATTGGTTCTCGTATGGGTTTTAAAAAATATTGCCCACGAAATCCGACAAACTCGGGCCCATGCTCTTAACAAGGTTTTACTGTAGAATATAACAAGAACCTAGATTTTATAAAGTTAAAAGAAGAAAAGTTTATATAAAAGTTTCATTTCAAAATTTGTTTTACACTGTAGGTATAAATTATCAGCATTATTTTTGAAAACATTTTATATTTGTATGAAAAATCTAATCGTAATTCCGAAAATGACTGTTGGAGGATACTCAACTACTCATGGGGACACCTGCAGTTAGCAAGATGAGCAATCAAGTCTCATTTATGACAATGTGTTTCATGCTTTCGAACAAACCCATAATGTGCCAGCTGTTAACGGAAGATATGCAGCAGCCACAGTTCAGCAAAACCAGGGTTGCAACAGAATTTCTAGATCCAATCTCCCTGACTTTTCCAGGTTTTCCAGATAAAAACTATGAATTTCCAGTCTTTTTGTGGAATTAAAAATCATGATAATTTAACTTAATACGTTGAAATAAATTAAATTTGCACGACTGTTTTAAAACTACTTTTCACAAATGTACTACAGACAGTTACTTGTGTTCGACACACACAGTTATCACAATCCAGAGTACTGTAATAAGTTATAACTGACTGGAACTATTTTTAAAATTAAGTGCTCAGATAACATTTTCATACAGTGAGTGGTTATGCAATTGTCCAAAAGTAAAACACTAAGCATGCAACCATGAAGATGCGACTACAGCCCAGAAGTCAAGCTAGTCAACTAGACAACGACCCCAAAAGCCTGCAAACTCCTACCGCTAAGCCTAAAGCGTGTTCTAAAATTTTGAATTTCCAGTCACCGGAAGCAATTTCTCTGACTTTTCCTGGTTTTCCCTGACCACTTTTAAATTCCCTGACTTTTCAAGGTTTTCCCCGTTTTCCAGACCTGTAGCAACCCTGAAAACTGGCATTAACTTAAGTGTTTTCTTTGTAATGAAACTACAGTAGAACCCTGTTAAAACATTTTTCAAGGGACCTGTGAAGAAAAGTGTTATATAGAGGAAAATGTTATTAGCAGGAATCAATATTTTTCCACCAATAAATGGATATAACACAAAAGTAACTTAAAATTTGATAGTTTATGTACAGTAAATAAGCCTATAATGAGATTAAAAGAGGATGTAGTTACTGTGCTATCAGAAACATGATGAATACATACATTGTGTATAATAGAGGCTTTCCCACTTGTCTTCTGTAGGTTCATAATCATCATATTTAGGATCACAGTGTTTAATTTTGTTGTAATGTACACTTATGATACTTTCCCAGACATTAATTTCGTTTTGACAGATGTCTATAGTCTAAAGCTTAGTTATTTTATTAAAAATAATACAGTTAAGAAAAATTTTACATGAGTTTTGATTAATGCTTGAGAAAAAAAGTGATGTTATATGCAGGAAATGAAAATACCAGTGCTGTTATAAGCAGGAAATGAAAGCATTATTCCTTATGGAAAAGTGGTGGGACTAAAGAAAAGTAATGTTATAAGCAGGAAAATGTTATATCCAGAAATGTTATAACAGGGTTCTACTGTTCATCATTTCAGAGCTGCAAGGACACAAAGTATATATAAGTATGTTTGTGTGATCATGATTGGAGCAGTGCATTTAAAAGCGGTCTTAGAATTGAGTACAAGTGTTTTCTTGACAGTCTTGGACAAATTTGTGGCGTGCCATGGTTTGTGTGCTCAATGTGTATAATGATTGTGGCCTAGTTTTGAACCTGCACACCTTGATCAATTCAAGAAAAAATGCTTCAGAAATTGTAAATGACATGGCAAAGCGGTAAATAACGTGGCATTTCATCCACCAGTGTCACCCCATTTCAGAGGAATCCAGTAAGCTGGTATCAGGCAGTCAAGGGTCATCTGAAGAGGGTTGTCGACGATAAAGTGACCACCTTCTAGGCGTACATCTTATTTTTCAAGTGTAGGCGGTGTTGGAACTACCCGCCATTGAGCGAGCTGAGTGGATATCGAAATGTAGTTGAGCTCCGCAACTACATCGGCTACTACGACAGTATTCTCAATCCCAGTCCAAAAAAATTAAAATTTTAATAGTTTGAAAGTAATAAATGGAAAAAGTTAATGTATTACGAGCAGATTAAAAATATTGTATGCTTATTATAACTAAGCAATAATTTAAGACCCAGAATTTTCGCAAATCCGAAGTAACCGCGAAAAAATGTGAAAGTCTACTTTGTCTGCTATGAAATGCTACATTCTCCGCGCCAGGTGAGCGCTTAGATCCTTGGCGGCGTGGCTGGGCGTATCAACCGACTTACATCTAGGCGCTTACATGATGAAGCCAGCTTCTGCTGTTTCTGTAACCTTAATTCGGGTATGTCTGGCCTCAATACTTCCCCTCAGGGGTGCGAGACCAAATCTTACGGCCTATCTCTACGTGTTACCAAACTGAGTGGCGTCATACTGCAGCCCATGATATGCAATGTTGTATACCTAGGGCCATGAACATTTCGCGAAAAGAATTTTGCCCCAGTTTGTTTCAGTGCCTCGTTTACACCTGCAGCTTTACTTCACAGTTATTGGCAGCGTGTCTTTGTAAAGTGACATCTACCATTTGACTGTGTCAATCACAGTAAGGTGTCATAGACACCACATGCATGTTTCTTGCAGTTTGAACCCCAAGACACGTGACAGTTAAAACATCCAATCACTGACCTTGAATCAGAACTGTAGATGTGCACTTATGGCACTAAAACAAACCAAGGCAAAATTCTTTTTGCGAAAAGTTCATGGTCCTACCTATACCAATGTTTTTTTGTTGAAAAAAAAAATAGTTACCCCATACCAAAGTACACAATTCCCTATCTTCAGCTGCAATATGTCAATGCTTAATTTTGTCATGTTACAAAAGAGAAGCGTAATAGTCTAGTTCTTTTATAATGCCTTTGCTCCCCCTTGCTGCTCTTCTACAGAACGTAAGTCTGGGAATGCACCAACAATAAGCGCATCACAGATCCGAGGAATTGCACGTGTCACCCTTCAATTCTCTCCCGTCTACCACAAACCTGCAACAACAAAGGCCTACCTGACGCGTTTCAGGCTCTCCCTCCCTCAACCTTAATTTTAAAAGCTTTATGTCGTATTTCACCCACAGAGAAATATTACAGTGCATTATTGTAAATATAAGTCCCGTTGGCCATATTGCAGGGTCCATGAGATTATCACAGCCATAAAAAATGACATTGCTCGTGTGATACTACCTACTATACTTTTCAGGGACCCCATAACGAATGCAAGTATTTAACTTTATTATGTATTAGTCTTCAAGTGCACGTATATGATTTTACTAGCCGATGACTGAAAGCAACACGGTAGCCTATATGAAATATGAAACTTACTCGAATAGCTGCTTTCTTATTGTTGCATTACTTTGTTTAGTGTAGCTTATGTTAAGTTTTGATTAAAATCCCATTACATTTACGGAAGAGAGTTCACAAAATTATGTTTCAGATCTAATTCGTGTTGATTAAACTACAACACTAAAACACTGGGTCGTTGGAAGTGTAGGCACAGGGTTGATTTAGCCCCCTTTCTATTTTACGACAGGGCACTACAAATATGACCTTTTTTTCTCTTCCAAGTTTTGCAAATTTGTTAATGGCTTCAGGTCCGATACTGTCTATACTCTATGATGAATATACTTACTTGAAGTGTATGTTACAAAATATATACAGTATCTGTACACAACTTGCAGCAGAAGCACCATGAGTGCAAAAAAGGATACGATAAGATACATACATCATTTGTTAAGAACTCTTGCTCAGCACTTGCCTTAAATGATTTCAGGAAACCATGGGAAACCGAAATCAAGATAGCCGAAGATTGTAATCAAACACCTATGAAGTGGATAGTTTTTTTTCTAGCAGGATGGGTAAACAATTAGGAAAATCTTTCCTCTCAAAACAACAACAACAAATTCTCCACATGCCTACGCCAAAATGCTTTGTTTCCATGACAGTTATTTTGTTTCAAAAATAAAAAAATTTTTTAAACTGTCTCGTTCAATGTTTTGCTGTGTGGTGCTAATATGCTACAATGTTTGTGTTTTTACAGTAATTATTTTTCTTAAAAATTTCAATATTTTTGAAAGCCGTACTTTTATGTTTTTCTCTGTTGTGCTAAAATGGTTGTGTTTTTGAAGTACTGTAATTAAGCTACATATGTAGTTTTAAATCTCAAATTTTTCAACAGTTGTAGTATTTTATTTCTGTGTAGCGCTAATATGTTACGATGACTGTTTTTTTGTAGTAATTACTTTGTTGAAAAGTATTCAATAATTTTTAATGTACCACGTTTTTAAAATTGGTAATTAAGATACAAAATAATTTCTCTCAAACCATTTGTAAAATTTGAAACTAAAAAACCTGGGTCGCGTGCAATAGCTAGTAGCAAGGAATGTAAATAGTGGCTGTCGTTGGACAGTTTATATCATTTGCAATGCAATAAAATTGTTAATTAATGGCTTCGGGAAACATTCATGTATCAATTATATATTGCACAAACCCCACATTTTTTTTGTTTAAATCCTACAAATATTTCCATGGTATAAATTAAAAACTTTTTAAACACTTTTGAAATTGTGGTACATTAAGAGAAAAAAAAAATATATATATGTATATATGTATATATATATATATATATATATATATATATATATATATATATATATATATATATATATATATATATATATATATATATATAAATATATATATATATATAAATATATTTTTTTTTTTTTTTCAAAATTATTTCCTGAGTTTTATTATTGTGTGTGTAAAATTTTGCAGTCATATGTTTTAAAACTAGTACATCAATATCAATTTATTTAATTTTAGGAATAATATATATATTTTTATAATGTTCCCCTCTTATATTAAAGTTTTTTAATTTTCTGAGCTATGTTTAAAGTTTCAAGTCTCTAGCTCATCAGGAAGTTAGATAAAAATTGATTACAAAATTTGTACCAAACAACGAGACCAGAAAGCGAGTTAATAAAATCCTAAATTAATATGTTGTTTATTAATACCGAATAGACAGACAAGAAAGTGAATTAATAAGAATGTGTGTTGTGACACAAGTATAAAGGAGGCGTGGTGAGTGCCAGTCGTGGGGCAGTTGATCACGATACCGGACGCACCCGAATCAAGGTTATGGAATCAGCCAAAGCTAGCTTCATCGTGTAAGCGCCTAGACTTAAGTCATCAGCCCGCTGCTCTGTCGCTTGGGCCTAGATACTGTGCATGGATGACAAATGGGAGAAGAGTCTTGCTCCGACACTCATATAAAGGAGGGAGGACAAAGGCCACGGCACTGACGCAAAGTCACTGATGTCAGGCCATACCAAAAAACTTCCGCTCCGCTCAGCTCAGATGACAACATGGCTATTAAGAACAAGAACTATACATGTTCTGACTGAATAACGGTGGACATAGGTAGTTTCTTCACTAATAATAATTGTCGCCCACTGTGCTATACCTTAGTGTCTGTGTCACGCGCGCACTCATGCATGCATGCATGCATGCACGCACACACACACACACACACAAAACACGAAAAATACCTGGAAATAAGAAAAGTGCTGTCTCTCTTTCACGTACATACTGGGAGAGAGTGGGAACAGGAGTACGCAACCTTTTTTTTTTTTTTACTTGGGAAGAGTCTGGTTGGACAGCTGAAGGGAAAGCAAAAAATATAAAAACCAAGAAAAAAAACATGGGTGGTGGGTTGTGTGTGAAAACCAGCATGTCTAGCTTAAGCATTGCTTTTCAATGAACTATCTGTCTAGAATTGGTAGCTTTCAACGTAAGTCTGACACGTTACCTATTGGCACACTGCCGAAAAAAATCACAAACTTGTGACCTTGCACAAAGTCAATGCACACACATGGGCCTACTTCTGTTAGTACTGAATAATGGCTTCAAATTTAACTTCGTGCTGCACCGCAGCTAAACACAGTTCACGACTAGTGCGTGAAAATAAAGTAACTACCAATGTTGACATCGTTCAATTTTCCTGGCAAACACACCACCTATCCAAACTGATTTTTACCCATCTCGGGCAAGTGCACAAATTATAGAACACATGCCAGTGTGAAAGTGCACACATGTTCAACAGTGTAGAAATGAGCCAGTAATTTTCTTAAAGTTTCGCAGGAAATATTTCTTTTTCCCCAAGATTCTTACCAAAATATATTTTTGATAGTTGCTGTGGTTCAATCACAGTAACATTTGAAAATAACTGCACGACACTCAGCTCTAAAACGTTGAAACCAGGAATATAATTATCACGAGAGCATGCATGCTTAAAAAAGAAAAAAAGAGGTGCTACTCTCGTCAAACTGATTATTGCATGTAATACCATAAGGCACTTAGCCATGCTCACCCAAAGAATTTTGTACCAAGTTTGTTTCTTGCTGTACTTGGTGTGTATCTGAAGTTGGGAATCACCATGTATCAGGGCAGTCGGTTAAAGTTTTGTTGTGCCAAGCCTGGGATGGCTTCTTATGATTAATCATAAGGTACAGGTCCTTGAAGTAGATCAGTCGAGCCCACCATTTTCCTGTCATTGTTGTTGGTGAGGGAAACTGTAAGTGGGTTAATTTATGCAGAGGAAACCGAATGATAACTTTGAACCTCAGAGTTTCTTTTATCGCCTTTGGTAACCAAGACGTAGAACTGGCTAATTCTTACTACTAGACTATCTATTTTCGAACCTGCCCTAACCAACGAGATGAAAGTCAAGTCTCTGCCGATGAGCTGGACACCAAACTGCGCTGGTTGATTCAAGGTAGCCGTGGCGTATGTGTGGAGTCTAGTGGTCGCATCAGTACTATTACATCTTCTGGCACCCAACAGCGTAGGACCTCGGCGATATCACGACGTTAAGGGATGGATCAGAAACAGGGAAAAAGGAAATACTAGCGTGGAAGGAAGGAAAAAAAGTCAACGGCCACGTGGAAATGAAGAGTGAAAAATACCGGTGGAACACACCCGCGTGTTGCATGAAACGCGTGGAGACGGCACCACCATCAGCATCAGTGCGGTATAAGGTAGGCCGGGAAGCCGGGCGCCAGTGTAGTGTGTGGTTGCAAACCTGTGTTGTATGTGACTGCCCGAGGCTAGTTGAGTGAGCATGCGTGTGTGTATTGTTGGTATCTCTTTTATTTTTTAATTTTTCTTTCTCTGTACTTATCTCTCTCGCATCTCAGTACTGTGAGTGCTAATTTGGTAATTTGTTGCTTGTGCTGTGCACGTGGCACAGCACGCAGTAAATTTGAGCCAGCTATAAACACGGGTAACAAGTTTCAGTGTAGGAGTAATGTCGGTAGAAAATTTGTGTAATATGGGGGGTAACGAGGGAGACATGTTGCTAAGGGAGAGAAGGGAGGAGATTGATAGGTGGGATAAACCATCACACGTGGATGGGAGAGAATGTAGAAAATGGGGCGTTAAATACGGATGGAGAATCTGACGGGAACGAGAAGACTAGTACAGAAAACCTTACGCCAAAACAGTTAAATTGGGAGGTTCTGGCGCAAATGATAAAAACAGCAAGGAGGGAGATCAGGAACGAGGTTAGAGCAATGCGGGGTAAATTAGAAGCAAGGATGGAGGAGAGAATAAGCAGATCAGAAAAAAAAAATTCAGGATGAAAGGGAAGAGAGGTTGAAGGCAGTCACCGCACAATTGCAACAACAAAGCGCGTTCGAGATTACGGGAGTCAGGGCGGACATTGCGTGGGTCAGAGACACCATGGGGGTGAGTGAGATAGCAGTGCTGGAAGCTTGGTGTGGACTAGACGGTAGACGGGAGGCCCTGGAGGAGGCGATGAACGCGAAATTAGAGGAGTACGGGGTAGAAGTTGGGCGTGTACAAGACCGTTATGATAGTGGTGGAAAACGTAGTCGTGGGTTGCGAAGGAAAATTAAGCAAGAACGAGCAGGAAGTGTTAGCATTCAAGGAGTAAGTTAAGGCTCTCGAGGGCAAAACTGGTAATAAAGGCAGACGCGGAGAGAGGTTTAGAACTACCATGCGTATGAGTCGTACCTACAGTGAGCAGGACATTCCCAAGTTTAGGGGAAGGGGGGGGGTGAGGGAGAACACCCGTGTAAGCACCTAGCGAGGTTAAAGGATTTTTTTAGCGCATACGAGCGCGACGAGGCGGAAAAGTGTTTGTGGCAAAACTGTTGGTAACTGGTAGGTGCTCCAATTGGCTAGCAATGTACGGGAGAGATGTTTCTGAATTTCCAGAATTCGAGAAAATTTTTTTGAAAGAATATTGGTGCGCACGCAAGCAAGGGAAAGATAGGGCGGCATTGTACCAAGGTATCTTTCAGATGGGGGGCATGGATGAACATTTGGTGAAGGTCGCGAACGCACTAGCTACAACGAGCAGCTTATGAGTGAAACAGACATGGTTACATTAGTATACTCACATACACCTCAGGCGGTACGATACTCTTTGGTGGGAAAAGAATTTGACCTATCGTGGAACATAAACAGACTGCCGTGTAGGGGAGCCGGCCGAAACGTGTTGTGGCCGTGGACAGCGTGGCGGTAACCAATACGACGGACACCGATATGTCAATAATGCAGGCCTCAAAGTGGCACAACACTTGCAAAATAGTGACAATTCTGGTACAAAAAGTGACTAAAAATGGTTGATTAAGTGACTAAAAAGTGACAAAGTTAACTTAAAAGTAATCAAAAGTGACAAAATAACACCATAGGCATTTACGGAAACGTAGTCAGTATAATGTACTATGTAGTATTGGCTATCTCCACTTGCCAAGTTTGCAAAACACCTGCTACAGATTCTCAGGCTAAAGAATTCTATGGGGTTTATGTATATACGTTACCACAATGGGCACACAAGGCATAGTTTCTTTAAAAAAAATTGTATTTCTCTATGTATTACAGCACATTTGAAGTGTGTGATAGGCAACGACATGCTGTTGGTCCAGGATTCCAGCTGCTAATTTACATAAGCTGTTGGCCCAGAGTAACTTAAGAGAACCAGTATTATAGAAAAAAATTTAAGTGAAGACAAATTAAAACACAACTGTTTGTGTTATCCTAAAAATTATTAAATAAAATTTATGTCATGAAACACTAATGCTATCCACTGAACGACAACAAAACATTTTAAATTCAAAGTTGAGGTACTACATTCTCCGGTAAATATTAAGAATAACTACTCATTGCATACCAGCCAAACTATTTATTTTACAGTCATAATTTATTAAAGAAAAAATTTCTATAGATGCTAATAGTGGTATTAGGTAAAGAAAATTCAATTTTTCCTCAGTTTTAAATTTTACATTTTTCATTGGGATAGGTTATCTGTAACATAACATTAACTAACCTTATATACATAATCTAACCTAACAAAAAATTGAAAATTTAAAGGTAAAATAACATAACCGAATCAAAACATACCTAATGTTAATTTAAACAAAAAAGAATATTTCAAAGTCTGTAAACTACAATTTTCTTTACGTACGACAACTTCAAACTTTTACGGAATAATTTTTTAATAAACTTTGTCATCAAAGTCAATAGTTTGGCCAGTATATTGTTAATAGCTAGCTATTCTTAATACCTTATTTAACTAGATATTTTAGTTTTCCTTTTTTCCATAGTGTGTTGAATATCTTGAACCTGTTCGGGACTAACTGTGGTTTCACTGCAAACATTCTCATGGCACTCTTTATTATAAGGACATCATTCCAATGTTCTTTCAGGCATAAATCCTTCCATACATCAACAAACAAGTATACTCTGCACCGACATCAGCCTGTTATTTCGTCCACACAAGTTAAAAAAAGAAAACCTATATATTTTTAAGTACATGCACAGCATTAAATAAAGAAACCAACTAAAACATACAAAAAAGTGGAAAAAGTGACCACTTAATGAAAAAAGCGACATTCTGCGAAAAAAAAGACCGACTCTGTGACTTGAAACAGTCACAACAATCAACAGGAATGAGGGGGCCGAGAACGTCAAGTTCAGGATCAGGGCGGCCCCTTTGTTTAGCGTCACAGGACATCGCAGGGTGCCGGGAATGATAGGCACGGTGAACGGCAGGGAGAGCAGAGAAGCGCACACCAGGAACCACCACCAGGTGGTGACATCAGAGCAGATGGGCGAAGGGATGGGAGTGAAGTACGAACACCACCATAGCACGGAAGCCAGGATGATCGGCAGCAGGGCGAGTGGTCTGGCCGGGGTCCGGGAAACGGCCGGGGTCCGGGAAACGGCCGGGGTCGCGCGGCATAGGTGGTGCAGCCGGCGTGACCAGTATAGAGAAGGGAGAGGAAACGGTTACCACCATGGTCGAGGAGCATGAGTTTTTATTAACGGAGGAGGGACATGGGCCCAAGCTAGTGAGTGTACACGAGTTGTGTTATATCTTCTCTTTTTAAATGTTGTATGGAGATCTTTTATTATTACATTGAAACACTGACAGTTTATGTCCTTAGATACTTCGGAACCCTGAACTTGTTCCGTCAGTCCCACGAGAGATGATATGCTATACTGAGTATCGTTTTAAAAATTTTAACCACGACCACCCGCGAACCCGTGTCCACTCTTCGTGAAGGTTGCCGCAGAAGCCTCTATATACGCGGGTTACTATAATCGCCGGTGGTGGCTCCGCAAGACGTGTCCACTCTTCGTGGAAGCTGCCACAGGAGTCCCCATAACTTTCCCTTCGCGCCTACATGGCGAACTCTCCTAGGACAGCCCCCATTTTAACTTTCAACCAATCGTCTCTCTCGTGGGTAACGATGACAACAAACCCTGCCATTCCTCCATATCAATTTATTGCACCTTTTTAAAATTCACACACATTAACATTGATATCCTTTTGAACTAATTTACAAAATGTTATAGAATTCTGATGACTAATTATAATTCCTCCGTATCAATTTACTGCATCTTTTTAAAATTCAAAATTCAAACACATTAACATCGATATCCTTTTGAACTAATTTGCAAAATTATATAAAATTCTGATGACTAATTATAAAGTTAATACTAAATCGCACAGCAGGGGGGTGGGCGTAGCCACGCCTCTAGGTGCCTTAATTTTCAGCATCCTCGCCGTGTATCCCTCATCGGCTCAAGGCTGTTCGCTCGCTTTCACCCCATGTTTTCGCAACTTTCCCTCCCCTGCTGTGTTAACTGTCAATCTGCCGTGACACAATGCTACAATCCTCTGGTCATACTGTGCCTCTCGCCAGTACTCAAAACTCAATTACACATTAAATTACATTAAACAAAGCTTTGCATTTGAGTCACATAAAACAAACAATCCTAAGCACAATGCAATTTCAACTGGCTTTCTATGACTACTCTAACCTAATTTACAGTATTTACAATATATATATGTATTTATTTACATTTAAAGGCTGTATGCCAGTTACATATACCTCAGTGTCGATATTGACTGACATCATGAGAGGAGGCTGTATCGACACTTCTGCCACCTGTAAAACCCTCTCGTTCTCATTTCATGTTATTTATTTTCCCTACCTAGCGACACACATATTTACACTGTTTTGTGAGGACGGCATCGATTAGCCATTTACTGTAAATCTGGGACAAGGGCTCAGCTCGGCTTTTGACAAAATTTCTGAAAGAAAAAGCGCAAAGAATCAACCATAGCCTGCAATGAGTAGAATACCTCCGCGGGTCCAAATTCGTCACAGTATCTGGACACAGCCCTCTATGGTGACACCAAAGAACAGCCCGTCCTGTGCCTTACACCCCCGTGGAGAAAACTCAACAAAAAAGCGGCCTCAACGTCCTCTGTCCGTACACAAACTTAACTTTCTCCTGCTCCTCTCTACCCAGTACCAAGGTTATCTACAACATACAAAAAAAAAAAAAAAAAAAAACTATCCTTGCCAATCTGAAATCCTATACTAAGTATTATATTACACCCCTTACATTTACAGACAATTATTTTCTAAAAACATCCCTGGCTTTTATCAGTCGTCACGTGATTACCAATCCCTTCTGTTCACGATCACATCAACTCCGTCACCTCGTAGCATTATCGTGATATTTCCTCAACCTGTCAATGTTGTAAAATCCGCGCCTACGCAAGCTGCCTGGCTCGCCCATCTCGTAGGCTCTCATTCCCACTTGTCTGATCACTACATACGGACCCTCGTAGATATCCGCCATTTTCGCGGTCCGCTTTTTCAACTTTGATGACAGTTGCGTCCTCCTGATAAGCACCTGCACACCTTCCTGAAATCTATCCACTGGCCAACCTGCCATTCGTTGCTGTTTACGCTGCTCTGCTGCCCGCCGCATTCTCTGCAATGCTCTCCTACATAGCTTCTCTTGGTTGCGCAATGGCCGTGGCGGGAATCGAACTAAGCGCGAGATCCAGCGAGGTGGCAACTCTCCGTAACACAGTTCATAGGGCGTGCATCCCGTCGCCTCGTGTCGTGTTTTGTTCAGACATCTTTCTACCACGCTTAAGTAGGTTGCCCATGATGAGTGTCACTTTCTTGCAAGTAGTCGGAGCAGGCGATTTACATCCCTGTTGACTTGTTCTACTGGGTTTCCTGCCATAAGGAAACGTGTTTCACCTTTATTCCATGTTCCTTCATAGTCTTATTCCATGTTTCACCTACCAATACTGTTGCATTGTCCGACAATATTGCTTCCGGCGTGCCAACTTCCTTGCAGTAATTCCCGACAACCTTTGCTGTAATGGCTCGTGCAGTTGCCTTCCTTAAGGGAAACAATCTAACGTACTTAGTAAAGACATCCAGCACCACAAAGATGTACTTGTATCCGCCCCGGGAAGTTATGAGAGGACCATGCATGTCAACTGATACTAGCACTACCTTCCTACTCGCTAATACCGCCTCAGTTTCGCCCTTTAATGGTCGCGGGTTCGGTTTCGTGCGTTGGCAGACGTCGAACATTCGCTCTATTTGTCGGATCTTTCTGCGCATGCCTTTGAATACACAGTGCTCTCGTATGGCCGCTAACGTTTTCGCTACGCCAAAATGGGCCAATCGCTCATGGTATTCTCTGATAAGGTCTACTTCTGCCTCCGCTGGGATACATAGACGCCATACACCTGACTTAGATTTCTGGTACAGGAACTGCTTGTGTATACGATAACTCTTGTGTATCTGGTGTTCATCCGCTTCTCTTTCCAACAGCTCTCGTGTCTCACGGATAAATTCGTCTGTTTCCTGCACTACTGACAGACTGTTTTTCCAGTCCCTTGTCTCACTTCTATTCAGGGGTTTTATTATTAGCACCGCGAATTCTCTATGATCTTGGCCGCGTCTGTCACCGTCAGGTGGGCTGCGCGACAAGTATGGACGATGACCTGCTGACTGGGTGGCGCATACCTGACATCTAGGTCGAATCCCTGGAGGGCCAAAACCCACCTCGTTATACGGCAGTGTAGTAGGTGGTACTGGTTTATGTAAATCAACGCCTTGTGATCGGTGTGCACAATCACTCTTCTCCCGTGAACAAAATACCTGAACTCATTGCACGAGTACACCAGAGCCATTATTCCTTCTCCGTGATCGTATAAGCAAGCTCTGCTCCCTTAAGGCCCCTGCTTGCAAACGCAATCGGACAAGTTTCCCCGGTGCTATTTTGCTGGTACAGTACCGCTCCAAAGGCTATTCGTGATGCGTCGCATGAGATGTGAAACTCGTATTCCCAGTCTGGATGGTACAGAACAGGAGCTTCATGCAGTTTTTTCTTAATTTTGTCCCAGGCGTCCTGCTGTTCGGTTCCCCATTTCCAAGTCATGCCCTTCTTAATTAATCCTTGTAATGGCGCCACGATCTCGGCATACTCTTGCACAAACTTCCTATTGAAATTTAACACACCCAGATACTTCTATAATTGTTACCTGTTCTTTGGCAACGAAAAATCTGTTACTGCTTCTACTCGCGCTGGGTTGATCCTTACTCCATCCGCATCTATCATGTGTCCAAGAAATATTATTTGCTGCTGTACAAATGCAGACTTTTCCCTGTTAACGGTGACACCTTCTTCCTTGAGTCGCTTAAACACCCCATCTATCTCTCTCAAGTGCTGTTCCAAAGAACTCTATGCCACCACTATGTCATCCACATAAATGGTCACGTATGAAATAACTTCAGGTCCAAGGGTTGCCTCCAGAGCCTTGATGAAATTGCTTACGCTAAGGTTTATACCAAAAGGCAACCTTTTAAACTGGTATATGCGTCCTCCAACCTGAAATGCCGTGTACTGGCGCGAGTCTTCGTGCAGTGGTACTTGTAGGTACGATGCGACCAAATCTATACGAGAGAAGTACTTGCAACCCTTAAACCGCTGCAAAAGTTCGTCTACCGGTGTCGGCAACTTGGTGTTCCGGCAATATTAAGGGGTTCAGTCGGCGGGCGTCGAGACAGACCATAACACAGCCCTGTTTTTACGGTACAGGTGCTCAATCCTTTATCCGAAATTCTGAAATCCGAATAGCTCCAAAATCCGAAATTTTTTTGAGTCTTGGGCGGCAAAATTTATGTTTCCACAGCAACCGACGAATTTGAGTAATGTAGTTCGCCCAGTCGTCCGTTCAAAACAAATAACGTACATTCGGCAAAGATTGCGTGCGTTGTTCATTTTTCTACGCTTAGCAAACAGAAAAAAGTTAAAAATAATTGAAAACCGTTACAATCAATAGTATTGTAGGTTGGCTACAATGAGACAGCATGCAATGTTCTTCTTATTCTTACATGTTTACTTCTTTCATAAATTGGCTGCAATGAAAACCTATTCAGCACTCGTAAGTTGGCAGTTACGAATATGTACCCCACATCTA
Organism: Medauroidea extradentata; assembly: GCA_003012365.1. Taxonomy (NCBI): domain Eukaryota; kingdom Metazoa; phylum Arthropoda; class Insecta; order Phasmatodea; family Phasmatidae; genus Medauroidea; species Medauroidea extradentata. The sequence continues at coordinate 2,151 of PNEQ01122697.1, read as the reverse complement.
TGACTTTGCTTCGTATGTTCTATGATATTATGATGCCTCGTAACGGAATTTTAAATTAGGCCTATGGTTACTTTGCGAAATTTTAGCGAGTGTGATTATTGTAGCTGATCTCTAGTTTTTTACAAGTAGGATTTTTTTTAGGAAATGAAATTTTTTAATGAATTTAATACATTGTTTTTAAATACTATTTCGGCTGTTGGTTTCCAACGAAAATGCAAGTTGAGGTTATGTATAACATTTGTTTGTTTTACGAGACAGCGTCGTTCATTATTTTCCAGCATTCTTTTTTTTTTGTCAATCAAACAACGGAGGTTCGAGAATCCACTGTATTTATTGACCGTTAGTAAATATATTTTTTTCCAAAACCCTAAATCCCTGAATACACAAGGCATGATCAAAATTTATTCCGAAATCCAAAAAATTCCGAAATTCGAAATGCTGCTAGTCCCGAGGCTTTCGGATAAAAGATTGTGGACCCGTACCACCACCAGTGGATTTACATATTGTGACGCGCTCCTCTCTATTGTCAGCAGCAAGTAACTTCTTAAAATTTAATTTTCTACTGCCGGTTGTAACTTCTGCGGTACAGGGTAAACTTGGCATACATAAGGCTGATGTGGTTTGACCTTGAAATGGCTTACATAGGACTTCATCCTCCCTGGTTCCTGCGCAAATACTGCCGCACGTTTTTCAAGAATATCGTTAAGCCCTTTACACTTTTCATTTGTCAGCATGCCAGGTGGCCTATCCTCGATCTGTAATTTGTCTTGATCTGTTACCTCGCTGGACATAACCTTCCCACTCGTAGAATATTCGACACGCCACTGGTCTGCTTGCACGAGCCGCAGAATCGGTAGGGACCCATTGTGCGGACAGGGGCTTCCATCCCACGTGAACATATAATGCTGGCAATAGACACGGAGTTCTATTGTGCGCTGGGGGCAGGTACTCTTCACTTCATACCGTCTCAGCATATCCATTCCAAAAATAATCTCCGCCGTAATGTCCTGCACCACAATACAATTCACCGTAAAATGTGCGCCGCCCATTTGCACTTCAGCAAATATCTGTTTTCGCGTGCCCTTAACCTTTGCGCCACAAGGTTATCCCGGCGGTCAGTAGGATAAGGATTTCTTCCTCGTGTTTACCTCATATTAGCTTGTCAAACACAGACCGGTTCAGTACCGACACCTCGGCTCCTGTATCAACTAATGCAGAGGTGCCAACCTTTTACCAAAGCTTTTAGTAGTAATTTTGCAAAAAATCCGTATTTTTCAGTATTTTTCCGTAGTGAATGTATTAACTTAAGCCCATGCTACATTGACCATAAAAGTCGTATAGAAATAACCGTAACCGCACCGTAAGAAATTCACACGGTTCCATCCCTCTTACGACTGCTAAGCAGCGGTACGGTGTATGTGCTACTAAAAATGTGTGTACAAAATTCAAATTTTACGGTTATTTCTTTAAATGTGTAGGCCTATACACAATCACATTACCTGTTCGTCGGTAACTTCGGCATTTGTTGTTGGATCTACATCATCTCTTAATTATAATATATTTTTTCCTCGAAATTTCTTACTTCTAAAATGCTTAACGTGTTTTTAACGTAACTATGTATTGACGGTGGCGTCTTTGCCATCGTGTTTACACTTAAATCACAATTCAAAAAACACGTGTTGTTGAGATACTCTTGAAGAACTTAAACCTGTCCACAACTGTGAATATTCTGAAGAATATTTATCAACATTCTTAGGTTTCAAACTCATACTCGAATTTAAACAGTCAAATCAACATTTCGATAAACTACGACAGCATGGATAAGTTTCCAATATGGCCGATCAGCGGAAGAAGCAACCACGCACGACTCGATTCGACGACAGATTCGACTGCATGAGTCAACATCAACAACTAATCGATAAGTCGGAAGACTGCGGCAATATGAACAACCAATTGTATAAGATACATACGACATACGAGAACATTCCGACACGTGCCGCACAAAGTGTAAACACACTAATTTGTAAATACGCTACCATCACCAAAATATGGTTTCGGCAAACTAAAAACGCGAGAAACAAAACAATGTTTGTGTGCCGGAGCGTGGGTAAAGAAATAGTGCGTCATACGATCCACACAGCTACGAACCGA
>PNEQ01122696.1:0-26706 GCA_003012365.1 Medauroidea extradentata | reverse complement strand
CCAGCGGTGGTTGGTAATCAGTACACCTAGCGGCCAGAGGGCGAACTAAGGTGCGGCGGGAAGTTTGAAATAAGGGTTTGTTATCTGAGGTTAAGGCCAGGTGGCTGTCTGGATTTTGTAATGTATTGATGTGCCAGTTCCCAGCGTCTTAATTCTGCTTTGTTTTTGTTATTCAACTGTGGTAGGGCCCTCACCACTCCGGTTGTATAACAAGAATCAAAGTTGGAGTTATGAAGTGCTGCATGTGCAGCAACTGGCTTCTCATGTGGATCAACCTCCGCTCCAGCTATGGCTTTTTTGGTGTCAGCTTTGTGGCCATTCATCCTCTGTCTGAGAGTGTTGGTGGTTAGGCCGATATACTCTGTATTGCAGTGAGTGCACTGTAGCTGGTAGATGAGGTTTTCAGTTGCACAGTTGTAGCTTCCTGGTATGGGGTAGGTTTGATTAGTCTGTCTGCTATTGAATGATGTGGAAGGTTGATAGCCGCAGCATGGTTTATTACAAGGGTGAGAACCCCTGGGGGTGGTTCTATCATCTGATGTGATAATGGCTGGCAGTTTGGGGTGGACTAGTTTGTTACAGAGGTTGGGGGGACGTTTGAATACCAGCCTTGGTGGTTTAGTGAGCAAGTTTTGGGTGAGTGGTGAGGAGGTCAGGATTTTGTGCCCACAGTTCAGTATTGTTTTGAGTTTGTGCAGACCTTCGTGGTATGGGACAACCAGGGGGATTTCAGAATTGCCAAGCTTGGTTGAGTCGTCTCTAGTTGTAGTGGCTCGCTGTATTTGTTCATGTACCAGTGATTTCGGGTAACCTCTGTTTATGAAGGCCTTGGCTATTTGTTCACACTGTTTGTTAAGGTCTGTTTGGGTGGAACATATGTGTTTGGCTCTAGTAGCGAGGCTGTATGGCAGGGATTTCTTAGCGTGATATGGGTGGTAGCTGTCAAAGTGGAGGTACTGCAGGCTATATTGGTTGGTTTGGTATGGACAGTTGTTTCAATTTTTCCATTGTGGAGAGTCAGTTCTACATCCATAAATATTGCATGAGATTTTGAATAGTTCCAGGTGAATTTTAATGGGCTGTGAGAGTTGAGGTTGTTGAGAAATGTGAGAAGGCTGTCTTCGGTAGAGGTCCAGATCATGAAGATGTCGTCTATGAATCGCATCCAACAGTGTGGATGGATAGGCTGATGGCTCAGGAAATTGTGTTCAAGTTTGCCCATGAATAGATTGGCATAGGAAGGGGCCATAGCTGGAGCGGAGGTTGATCCACATGAGAAGCCAGTTGCTGCACATGCAGCACTTCATAACTCCAACTTTGATTCCTGTTATACAACCAGGGGGGTGAGGGCCCTACCACAGTTGAATAACAAAAACAAAGCAGAATTAAGACGCTGGGAACTGGCACATCAATACATTACAAAATCCAGACAGCCACCTGGCCTTAACCTCAGATAACAAACCCTTATTTCAAACTTCCCGCCGCACGTTAGTTTGCCCTCTGGCCGCTAGGTGTACTGATTACCAACCACCGCTGGACAGTAGACTTCAGTGTGCCTCCACTCACCTGATGAAGCAGATGTAGTCTGCGAAATGTTGTGACCGCACGTCCGCGGAGAAATGTGTTCGTCCTATGTGTGTGTGTTTAAACTACGCTGCTTCCAGACAGAATTTTGAACACTAGACCCATGATTTTACGAACCCTATATTTAACTAAGGGAACAGTTTTTACAATCACTCTCAGGAACACTAAAAAAATAACAAAATTCTATGACAAGAAAAATTTTAAGGAATTACATTAACAATGATTTTAAAATATATTACAGTATTTAATTAACTGCACTAAAATATCTGTCGTAGAGTTACTTGGCAAGTCACAATGTTAAAAATATAATGAAAGCGCTGAAAATCCTGTAAAAACCATTTGAAAATGGCGCGGTACCTCTACCCGTGCCAAGCCGGCCGGCCTACTCGCTCCGCCAATACAACATATTGGGATCTAAATGGAGCCCATATTACAGACACATCTTTCTGATGAATGCGCATATGCTCATTTAAGTGTAGTACTGCCATTTTGTAGGCTATTTCTCCATGTCTCTGTCGCTTCGCGCTGACTGGTTTACGTTCTTATACGAACCCCCATCTAATGTAAAGCAAAATTATTTTTTCTTTACTGGGTTAACACCATATGTACTTAAAACAATCAACTTGATGATAATTTGCTTGAACAGTGTGTTATTGCCTGTCATAAAATGTGCATTTCACATCACACAAGAGCACGATGATCACATTCTCAGCCATTTGTCTCCACCATGGCTATGCCATACTTTGGAAAAAAAATTAGACATTCGTGTGTTGCGTAGTCCCGGAACTCTTAACTTTTTTGCCTGGCTGAACATCAGTGTTAGCTACGGTGCCGCTATCTTCCATCTTGTTGTGATGAGTCTTGCGTCTGCTGTTGTTTGTTTTCACTGTTGTGACGGTAGTGGGCGTTGAGGTTATGTGGTTTGCGCGCTCCGGATAGCTCAGTTTGTTAAAATAAATGGGGACGGAAACTATTATGGTGATTTTACCAATTAAAACCACAAAATAAGGCAACTGTTCGTTTATTTTCAATTTTTTGTTTTACAATTTCTGTTTACTTAGTGATGACTCGACTATTTGGTACCAAAACACAAACCAATGGTTAGATGTCCGGCGTTACCATGCCCGAACAAACGAAATAATTACGAAACACCCGTCCGTTGCCTGAAACTTTAGCAATTTATATGCTATGCCATCCCACAGTATCTACCGCCACCTTCATATAAGGTTTTAAAGTTCAAAAGGAAAAAAACAAAGAAAAAACTCCAGAGGCACTAAAGAAGCCTACTGCAGCCTCTCCAGCGCTCCCAGGGCCAGCCCCGCTGCACCCTCGCGACCTGCAGACGTCTCTCTCGCTTCGCCATCACTACCCGACTGATAAACCCTCGACGGACATGGTAACTAATAGCGCACCACAGCGGAGTAAATACAACAGTATCCAAAATTTAACAAAACCAGAAAAATTACCCTTACAACATGAAACAAAGCATTCCAAGATCTGAATTTATAATTTTTACATCGAAATAAAATGATTTATCCACACAAATATAATAATTGGGGACAAAAGGTGCGCAACAGTGGAACTACTTTCGCGGCGCAATATTCTAAGCAACCCCCTGTGATGGCTGACCTACGTGCGTCAATAACCTAAGTCATGGAGAAAATTCCATGAAGCAAGCGATCAACCACAACGTCGGCGCCAGAAATCCTACAGCCTGGAGAAACTTGCAACACCTGAAGTTACTCACTTCACCAGGGAAACTTTAATAATATGCTAAAATTGCCAAAACTCAAAAATTGGTCAAAATACAAGAAAAAGTTATATAAACAAAAATATTTAAAATTTTACTGTGGTCAATTTGAAACCAAACAAGCCAGGAAAATAATCAAATGACTCTACTTTAAAATTCCTTGACTATTTTATATTTAAATTTTGAAAAGATGAATTTAAATTAACATGTCCCCAATTATTAGGTTATTTAATTCTGTTGCATCACACTGGACACCTGACAAACTCACCCTGAAAATGGCATATTGCCTGTTATGAAAGATTTACATTTAAATTTAAATAAAAAAATTAAAACACTTTATAAATATTTAAACAAGATGGGGAAGTGTCTGAACACTTCACATTGTGAATGTTTATACAGTTGCGCTATCTGTCCATCCTGTACACTACTTTTACCTACATTCGCGTACAATCATTCATTCCTTTTTTTTACTGATTAACTTAGTATCAAATATCAAGGGATGGTTTTGATGTAACTTTTAATTAATATCTCAGTTGGTACAACAGTATGGTAAATAAATACATCCACTTTTTCTTTCGTACTTTGGTGAACAATTTACATGAGCATAGTGCTGTCTAGTAATGCATGCCTAGCAAATGTGCACTAGTACGTCAAAATTTGTTTTGGTGACTACAGGAGATTGTAGCTGCCAGTTTCATGGGTTGTTTTTTCTGAAGAACTCTTGTCTATCTGTGTAAAAAATTATTATTTTATTGCTATATTGTCTGGTTTCCTGTATTAAAAAATCAAAACCTGACTTTGCACTTGCGAAAAGGCACTCGGGAGCTCGACGGAAGATGTCTGGCTACTGATATAAATCTATGATTATTACATTAATTAATTTTCTGCAAAACGCTACAAAAATTTGGGCCTGACTAAAGGCACTTTTCAGAAAAAATGCAATTTTAAAATTTGATGAAGGTAGGGAGGTTTAACAGGAATTGTACTATCAAATTCATCAATTGATATTACATTACATGATACCTATTATGTAGTAGCTCATTTTCATTATGTTCTCTCTATAGGTGCAGTATTTGCAATTATAGCAGGATTTATTCAGTGATTTCCATAATTTACAGGAATAACAATAAACCCATTATGATTAAAAATCCAACTCTTTACTACTACTTCTATTGCAAAATTGGTCGCTGTTGATTTAATGAAGGTAGCAATTTTACGAATATGGTGATAGGAACCGTGATTATTCGTAAAATTGTTTGTCTAGCATACTTAATTTCACAGAAGAGCCCGTCCTGTTTTCCATTGTAGTGTATGTTGAAGCGCAAGCACAATACACAGTTTCAGCCACAGTGCATGTGACATATGCAAGTAGGGTTGCCAATATGCTTTGAATAGAAAGAAAATTCATGTTTCGTACTGAACACATGACCGTTGGATGTTTTCAAACCTAAATAATACAAGATAGTTTCACTTATTCTGCAACTATGTGCAAGTATTGTTATGGAATAGTTTTAGCAGTTTTACTGTTGTAGTTATGTAATTTATACAGTGACAACCAACATAAATATATTATTTTCCATTGAAACATAAAAGTAAACAGTGGTAGTGCATACACAACACAGACATTTTGCTACCAGAATTCTGTTATGAAATCTCAATCAACATTTATGAAGAGTCTTAAGGAATTTAGTAAATAACTAAGGATTGTGTGTACGGAGCTTAAATTTGAAGTAAATAATTTCATAAGGAGGTCACTGTTACTTAAGCTCTAGGAAGGATTTTTTTTCTCCAGATTCTCATGAGTGTTTACGGTAATATTTAATACTAGGTAACTCATGTAACCTGTACTACATTACACAGTCTTGTTTTGACACTTTGATAATTTGCATTTTATTAACTGCAAATATAAGCTCATTTTTCCTCTGTGTACATTATCATTGAAAAATATTGAAATTAAAAACACGTAATTAATTGCAATAATTATATGCTGCTTTTCAAGAACTAACATTTTGAACGCAGTTTCTGTGATAGACCGAACATCCCTTGAAAATTAACGTTCATCTTAATTATGTGTAACCATTTTATTAAACATGAAGGTTACTGTTTCTTAAACCGGTTAATCGTTGTATTCTTCCTATTTTGCTGACAAGCTTTCCTCATAAAAATATATTAGTTTCACCAATGTAGAGGTAAATCTTCCATGCAACATGTACAAACAAATACAGATATAATGTAAACCAACCATAGCAGTTTGTGCAACTTTGACATTCTGTTTAACTACAGAGCATCCCAACCTTAGATTGCAGTACAGGTCTTATGGTGCCCGCTGTTTGCCAGATCGCAGCGCATAACAATGTTTGGGAGATTTACCTCTTGAGAATGTTGAGTTTTAATATTTTTAATTTTTATTTTCTTATTTATATTACAATTTGTATTGAATCACGCTTCAAAATACGCACTCCGCTGATATGAATTCACTAAATGAATTGTAACTGGCACTTTATAAAGAAATCATTATTATCACATACCTTTTAATCGTTGTAGTTACTGCTGTATAAACTAAATATTTCATCAATTTCAGTAGCGTCTGTCTTAAGACAAAAATATGGTTGCAGTAATGTTGATGATTATGAAATTGATCATTCAAAATCAATGAATCGTGCGAACTGAAAAATATGTCTGTTTTTTTGTCACTTTTACTACGTACTAAGAATACATATTAAGTAGGAGAGGGAGGTGTTATCTAACTGAAGAGAGTAAATTAATGTTCTGCCGTGATGCTAACTTAGGCAATATCACTCATTTCCAATACTTTTGTGATAATTATATTTTAAGCCTAAACAAGTGTATACATAAATTTTTTTTTTCTGTATTTTTGACATTTGTTTTACATATTACATACTAGGTATGCAGTTTATTTTTTCAATACTAAAACATAACGGAGCTAATTATGATACTAACAAAATTTTCGTCAGTCAGATAACGTACCGAAACCAGGTAATAGTTTTGCCATGAAAAAAATTAGACGACTTGGTAAAACCTTGCAAAGAAATTGGGTGAGAGTTTCTTTTTATATTTGCTCTAATTTAGGATTTTTAAAAATAATCATCATACAAAATAGTAGAAATGATGGATCGTGACCTTCATTATAATTGTTTGCCTTGCCTTTATGGTTTCAATTTTGCATGTTAATTTTATGTACTTTGTTGTTGTTTCTTCCTATTACCCTAGATAGTTCATTTGAAACATTATGTTTCTTATAAAGCTTCCTTAATGTGTTAATAGTATGTGAAAAATACTGCATAGTCTACCTTTATTGTGTCTTTTATTGTTTTGCCTTCCATACAAATAAATGTTTACAAAAAATAACCCGTACAACATTTTTGTTTCGAAATCAGTCGCAATATACAATGAATCGCTCTGCTGCGAGACACTATAGTTTCACTCCTGAACCAGTTTAGGACACGGGACGAAGAAAATTGCTAACTAAAGGAAGCCTCTATCTTATTTACTAACCATTCCACACAAAACATCACAGTCAGTAAAGATAACAGAATATTTTTTTCTCTTCTGACAACACTTCGAGCGACACTCAGCTGTCTAGCTTGTAGGGTGAGTGCTTGGGAACGCATGACAATAATACGCCACACATTTCACAGTTATAAGCAAGAGAGCTAAAGCTATTGTGGTGGGGCTGCTTTTAAAAATACATTTAGCTCATTACGAGCAACGTCTTCGCTTTCATCCCCCATCTAACTTAAGTAACAAAAAGTTTCACACTGACCAACTTTTTATTGTAAAACGCACATAATGTTAGAAAATAATTTGTGTACAACTAACAGACTCCAGATTTCTTTGTTGGCGTCCAGATATATGAAAATAGACACCATAAAAATCTGGATACGATTTTGTTTTTGATTTGCAAGTTATGATATGATATATTTAAGGATGCAAGAAAACAGTACCAATTTATGTATTTTAATTTTTTCAACCTCTTCAATGGTGTAAATGAAGAACCAAATATATTACACGATGCACATTTCGATGCTGTGAAATATGCAACAATTTTGAGATCAGAGTTACAATTTGTAAATGTTGGGATTTTTAGCAATAGTGCGCGCCTAAACAAGGACTGTGCTAACAGCAGTTAACGTGCATTGGAAAGAGGGAGTGAATGTCCGTATAACCCTGTACTGCAAGCCAAGCGCGAGACATTCTATAGTTAACTTTTATACTGCAACATTTTCAGTAACACTATTTGTCAATATTTAACAGAGGTTATTTCTTCATGTATGTCTCGGTTAGAATGCAATGTTATATAACTCACTAACATTTTATTGCACTTAACCGTTGAGACATAACTAAACACTCGAGACAAACGACTTCAGGAAATGTGACAATGGCGTAATTATATGGTTTTCCTATTTGGCAATGCAGTAGATTAGGAATTCACTTTTATTTCTTAAATTATTATATGCATTCACAGTGTACTGTTGAATAAAATAAAAACTATTTTTTCAGTACTTTGAAACATTACACTTACTCTAAAAAATTTTTTTGAATCCTTCAGCATAGTGAAAAAATGGTCTGGCACAGCTGTATCTCAAAATTTACCATACAGATTGGTATGAAACTAACTAAATGTTCCACAGTGTACTTTAGTATAGACTTGCTACCAATAAAATTACAGGGTACCCAGTTAAAAGTCTAATAGTTCCAGCAGTACAACGTAAGCAACGTGTGGCAGTTTAGTGCCTTAAATGTAAGAGCAATGGGACACTAAAGTACATGTCGTGTTTCTTTTTGTCAGTTGTGTTTACATTTACTTTTAATGCTGCTACCATGGAATAAGCACAGTTTTCCTCTGCCACAAGTAATTTTTGCAAAAACACATTAAACTGGCTCTCATACATTGCAGTACATCAAAATGAGAAGTATTCTTTTGTAGAATAAGCACAGTTTTCCTCTGCCACAAGTAATTTTTGCAAAAACACATTAAACTGGCTCTCATACATTGCAGTACATCAAAATGAAAAGTATTCTTTTGTAGAATTTTGTACACATGATAGTCTTCAGAACTGTCAAATACTGGAATTTTAAGCCAGACTTTTTAAGTGTTTTTGTCAGAGTAATCAGTATCTTCCCTCTTTGGGGACTCCAACGTAAAAGACAGTAAATTACCATGTTGGAAGCACCCTTAATGTATTTGCACAAACTAGCATAATATGAAAAGTTGGTCGATAAAGGCTACACTATATGGAGGGTAATCAAATATACTGTACATATAAGTTTTTATAAACATGAAGCGAAGATTGTTTACACTGCATGCCTACAAACATGTTAAGAAGTTAGAAAACCAAGAACTGACGAGATGCATATCAGTGCATAAATGGTCTTATTGCATTGATATACATTTTTGTTTCAGATACTATGTAAAATACTCTACCTACGTTTTCCACCTTCTTGAAACAATAGGAAAGGAAAACTAAGCAATATTGTGGCACTAGTACAATCATAAAGAATAGCACTTCTTGATGCACAGTACACTAAATTGACATGCATTGTTTTTGTTGTAGTTATATTATATTGTACGCCAAGTAGCGACACTATTATGTTTTTTATTACATTAGTGAAAGTATCACATTAAATCAGATGGAAGCATCTACTTTCTGGTTTTTCCAATTGGGTTGGTATTTTTCCAGATACACCAGTCGGAAGAGAAGCCTTCTTCAACTACATGAACTGTGATGTGTGTGTCAGTCATATGTGTTTCATGCAAAACTGCTTTTCTTAATATCAATAGTGTTATCTAGTGAAAGGAAGCACTCGTCAAACCATGTTTCTGTTTTTTTTTTTTTTTATAATTAAAGTACCTGTATAAGAAACATGTTTTTGAGGACCCTCAAGATGACTAAAATACTTTTTTCATACTGCTATGTCTATAAAACTACCAATCTGATTTGCAAAACAGAAATGAGGCATTTGTTTGACTTCATGCCATACTATACACAAATAAAATTATAGAATTACCACCCTTAAGTGCGATAGACAATAATATAACAAAAACATAACATAGCAGTTTGGTGATCTATGTTTAAGAACATGCTTCCCCGTTTCTTCTGTTTTATCGATAATAATTTTTTTAAAACTAAGTGATAGCAGGTATCAAAAATACTATAGCTTTAGTTAATTACGTAATTAAAGAAATTTTTCTTTAATTGTCTTATTTATCAAATCCATATCATTTCTTGTCTCACTATCACTACAAAAAACATTTTAAACAAAATTGTCAAACAATGTGCTATTTGTTCTTGTTTAGGCTTAAAAAAATTATCGCAAAAACAGTTGAAACAGGAAAGCATGTCAGTGCTCAAACTGTATGCAGCGTGTTTGAAGCTATTCAGAAAATAGTCAAGTATGTACACATTGCTTATGTACAAAAAGAAAACACACTTCAGACTACTTGTCAAAATTACTTAAGACACAGTGTCCATTAGAAGCTGGAGCATTAATTTAATCCCCTCAAACTTGTCTAAAATCAGCATTTTCAGACTGTTATTTTTCAAGATATATGTACCGGATTCGTTTTGAAATTCAGGTCTACACTTACATTGGACTCTTGACTTCAAGTAGTTTAATAAAATGATAGGCTCACCACTTACAGTCCCAAAGTAAAATTGTTATGGCGGTAATACTGCTCGTGCGTTTAACACTTCGGACATAGCGGTGATATCACAATACATGTACCAACCAGCATCGATCGTAGAGCATCATCAATGTATGCCTGCCTCACACACATACACACACTCATTCTTCATCATGCGGAACCTTAAATGCTGTATTAGTCTTTCCTTGCTCACCAGTTTCTTCCACATGGCGTACTTGTGTATTACTTCCAGCATTGATAAAAAAACATGCTCCAAGGACTTCTCTTATGTTTTTCCAAATTAACTTCCAAAAACTGATAAAGACCTTTACTTTTATGTAGGTGACAAACCACCATATGTAAGGGTTTTAAAACCACGCAACTATAAAATTTTTATCTTGTTATCCAATTAATTCCAGTTACATTGGTGATTAGATTTGGTAAACCAAGTGGTTTGTTCGTATTCTCTATCTGGTCAAATAATGCTTCCTCTTGAATTTAGCAGACTTAAAATTTCTGCCCCTTATCAGAACTTGGGTTAAAAAAAATTGTTTGGTGAAAATTATTTTTTGGTGTCACTTTTTATGCCCTGAAAGTGTGATGTTAAAGTTGTTAGACATAAGCAATATGTACGTGTTATAGGCAACCACATGACACCCACACTTTTTCAATTCTCAGGCTGCAGACCCTGTGCTGTCTAGTGAAAAAGAGTCATTACATCAGGGCCCTGGTGTCAGTAAGGGTTAGGATTTACATGTTAAATTTAATTCGACATTGCTCAGTAATTTTTATAATGCGTGTTACTTTCAAACAGAAACCATCTTCTGCACTGAGAAGAGGAGATTATTGCTGCAGGAATAAAAATGTTGAAAAAAAAAATTAATGTGTATATACATGTTTTTGAGTGTTTGTTGGCATAAAAATACTTATTTGTTTATATATTTCAGGATTACTGGAAAAAAAAAAAAAAACTGCCTAAAAGATCCTACAGCAATATGGGTCACACCGAGATGAACAAAAATGTCACAGGTGGCATTTACATTTGTTTGACAGCTACTGAGCCCCAATTTAATTTTAACATTTAAATCCATGTCCTTGCATTCACCAAGTCAGGGGAGTAGGCAGCACCCCACAATATCTTAAAATTTACTGGTTGAAAGTGTAATTTTGTTCAAATGTTAAAAAAATAAATTTGGTTTTTTCACTGTCGAAAAGTACAATATCTCCTTGTAAAACATCTTTAGGCAATGATATTATCAGTAATTTCTGATACATTTGTGACTCTCATAAAAACATGTTTACTGCACAGTGCATGCTTTTTGCATAGAATGAGGAAGGATCTGTGCATACAGTCATAGCTGTCTCTAGATGATGGTCTTTAGAATTGCAACTCTAACTTTTCGTAGAGACAACATGGTAAAATTTCTCATTGTAAAACAAGAATCTTACACAATCACTCATTACCATAACTTTCTACTTCTATGTACCAAATTAAATTGTGCAGACAGTATAAAGTTAAAGTAAGTTGCTATAAAACATTTATAAACTGTGTTAAATACTAAGATATTGACTTCATTGTTAGAAATTCAAGATTGCTATGTTTCAGTAAGAAAATACAATACTGTATGTGGAATTACATTCAGTAATTCAATATGAGCCATACAGAGAGTAGGCAACCATTGTTAACATATAATAATATGCAGTAAAGAGCATTGATTTTTTTTTACAAAGGATGTTTTCAAGTACTTAGTTTGTATTGAACCATCTACAGTATGAAGGTTTTTACTATCAATGTGTGTACCACAACCTCGTAATTCAGCAATAAGCATGTGGTAGTGTGGCCTTTCATTCATACAAGTCTTGACATTATATACTTTGGTATTTACTTCTATTGTCCATACCGTATAAGAATTCCATTATTTGACAGATCATAAAAAAGTAAGGCAATGTAAACAAAACATTATGTATCCTTCCACCACCATGTGCTTTCCAGCTGACAATCAAAACATGTCAACAGTAAAGGTATATTATGATTGCAATAACATTTAATAAAGTGTGTTGTGATTTTATTGAGATTATTTTTTAGATCTCAGACAAATAATTTATTTTCAATACTAGCTGCACATTAATCTTATTAGGGTTAGGTGGGCAATGTTAATGGAATTATTTCAAATTACAGCAATGGATAGCCTACTCTACAGATATTAAGTTAATACAATTATTTAAAATTTACCGTTTCTTGTATATTTTTTCTAAATTTGATCAAAATTGTAACATTTAATGGCATTACCAGAAATAAACAAACATGTATGGGAAACTTATGTTTTCTACCCGACATCTAAAAAGATTAAATAATAGTAGCTTATTTGGTTACTGCGAACTGAAGTTGCAAGAGCTTATTACAGTGCAAACAAACATATTTAAACTTTAATAATAATTAAAATAGGCTAATTCATGCAAGAATTATTACAATTATTTTTGTGTTGCCTTTAAATTGGTTCTGTACTATCAGATCATAAAGCCGTATAGGCCTAGTTTAAGTTTCCAATTGTAGACTATTAAACAAACTTACCTTTTGTGGTAGGCCTACCTTTGAAATATCAGTGTTAGCCTATTATAGTCATGTGACTATTGTAGGCTATATAGCAAAAATTTGTGCTCTCACAACCTAAACGGAAATAATAAATCAATAAAAAGCGTAAGTAATAAACAAACATGGGTAGGCTTAATTGCCCAGATCAGGTTTAAATATTTTGTTGATTAATTAACACATGTCATCAAACCAGTACACTTTAATGACTGGGAAATATATAGACGTACGTCTTCTGGCCGTTTCTTTTGGTAATATGTAGGCCTAAATTTTTGCAGCTGACGGTAAGCACAAAATCTTACTTTATATTAACCACTTACTTGCTTAAAACAAAAAAACACGGATATTTTCTTACAAAAAGAATTTATTGAGCCGGCGCCTTGAAAAAGCATGTTTACATAGAAGACTACAACAAGAACTGTAGGTGTTTACCCTCAAATTCTGTTAAAATAAAGGTTAGGTAATATTTTTAAAATTTTATGTAGCACTTTTGTTTGGAAGGATTACGTACTTCTTATTTAGCGAATGTTTTTGTAGACATGCCAGCTTAAGTTCCTGTCTTCCGAATCACGTCTTAATGTCCCGTTATCGTTTGCTATTACAAGCCGCGTATTTTAATCCCTGAATTGCAACATATTACAATTACATACATGCACAAAATATGAAAATAACACCGTACAAGAATCTCAAACGAACACGAACACACGAGAAGCTCAACCTGAAACACTCACAACGCAAATGGCCGCTCTTTGTTTTGGTTGCCAGACGTCATAATATCCCATTGGCGATTATAGGCTGGGTTTTATAATCCAGACATTACAATATATTACATATATGCACAGAATAATAATGGTAACACATTATAAGAATCTCAAACACACGCGAACGCGGTAACGTTTCACACTCGCAAATGGCCGTGCTTTGTTTTGGTTACAGGTCGACTGATATTGGTGCGGTTGTTTGTAAATTAGTTATAAAATTCCGCGATTTGAATATAATAATATAGTTAACTGACTAATGCTGGATACGAAGCCGTGTTATTATATTACGTTTCCTCTAAAATGCGTACTTATTTTTCACGTATAATACACACTACTTTCAGCGTCGGCGATGGAAGTTAACCGATTTGTTGATCAGGGCTGCCACTACTACTTCATCAGGTCATACGGTCACGTCCTGTTGTTTTAAATGGTTGCCACGTGTCTGGCATGTGTTAAAAATATTGGTAGCATCGGCTGTCAAAACACGGAATTCTTACATGGGATAGACAATATGTAGTGTTGTGCACTAATTTTGACTGAGGTATTTAATAGTCAACCAGTAGCGATTGCAACTTCTCCTCTGTACCTGCATTTTCATATTTGTTTGGTACATACCATAAAAGGAGGTGATTAGGATCAAAAGATTTAGAACGAAATTATCGGTGCAATATTTGCTTTAGAAACTTTTTTTTCTTGATTGGCAAATTAATGCTGTTGGCAGATAGTTTGATTGGAACGTAACTTTGGAAAAGAAACGTTGTTTGCGAGAAATTTGTTTAAAATGTTGATCCTATTCACCCCACTGTGCTCCTGTTCACCTCATTTTACGGTATCCAATAAGTTTTGGTGCACAATGTTTACCTCTTTTTAATTTTGTCAATTAATTTAGCTGAAAAATGTTTGTAATGAAATAATAACATACCCAAATACTGTTGTACCATATTTACTCACTTAGTGGCCACGCCATTATTTTTAAAGGCTTAAGAAAATGGCCACACCTATCTGTTTCAACAGGTGACATAATAATTAGCGTTGCACATGAGTGGATCAACGAGATTTTCTAGTTTTTTCTTTCTTTCTTTCTTCTTTTTCCATGCTTACCATGCACTCCAGAAATCTTTCCCTTTGTTTTTGGCAATAAGGTCACACTATAGATGAGTAAATATTAAATGTTTACATTAACATTTTATTTTACAAAACTTAAAGGAAATTATTTTAAAAACACCTCATTATGGCCACCCCCTTTTTTTCTGCCAAACATTTTGTCAAAAAGACGTGGCAATTATGCGAGTAAATATGGTATTTTTAACAGTGTGCACAGTTCAATTTGAAACCTTTTGCTTCAAAATGTTAGTAACATTTATTAAAATAAAGCAGTGACAATCAGTATATAGATTAATTGCATACCTGATTTAGAGAACTTCAACAACTACCTGCTAACATTTATGTCATTTTGATGAAAATTTTGGAGGAAATTAAAAAGTAAATGGACTATGCCAAATGCCAGTATTTTATTGCAAGGTCTAGATTGTTTGAGTAGTACCGAAAAATAGCATAGAAACACTTTCACACATAGTCAGAAGAAGTAGCTTCTGAATGCTTAGTAGGTTTATTGATTTTATATTTATTAGGTACTGGGATTCAAGAATTTGATAAAAGAAATTAACCATATTGTAGTACCTTGTGACCCTAAGTTAGCATAGCTTACTTAGAATTAAAAGTAAAGTGTCAGAGTTGTAAAAGTTTTATGATCTTTCCAGTTTCAGAAATAAGGTAATGCACACAAAAAAACTACTTACTTATTTTTACTTTTGGACAGTTTTAGTGCAGCCAGTTATTCAAGCACAGTCAGTAGTTTACAAAGAAACTGTAATATTTAAGAGTTTCCAGTCTTCATAACGCTGCATTGTGCAGCAAATGCTTTTACTGCTCGGCCAGGTACCATTTTATTTGAACTGACTGTACTTTGTTGGAGTTTGCTAAGACATCCAAAGTTTCACGCCATTTACTGCTTGAATGATTACGAAGATGGCTTTAGAGAGCCAAATTATTGGTGGCAACTGTTCTACAAACTTATGGAAGTTTCACGAGCTCTGCTCTTAAGATTATGTTAACTTCCATCAAAGTAAGTGCCCAAGTTAAAGTTGAAGTTTGTAGGTATGTACTTAGTTGAAGTCTTTATAAAGGTATTTGTAGATTTTTTTTTTTTGTAGTTAAAAACCTTTTGGTTATGAAACTTTGTGACAGCAGAGCCTAAATGCAGCTTTGCAGCAATTTGTAAAGACATATTTCTGTTGTTACGAACAGGTTTATGTTAGTAATGACTTAGTAAAATTTAAGTCAATGACTGCCTGCTTTTGTAAATATGCAGAGTTTCTTTCTTTGTCACGAAGTTAAATTAAAATAATTAGGTAATTCTAAAATTGTAAATTCATATTGATGTGTACGTGCACATACGAGAAAAAAAATGTATTTAAAGTTATTTTGAAACATTAGTAATTTAAATATGTAGTTCTAAATTTTTTTTAGTTTTACAATATATGTATGTAAAATGGTAGTGCTTCGGCACCTCTTGGCAAGAAAAAATTTCGTACGTAATGCTAGTTATTAAAGTGAATTTTTTTTACAAAGCAAAACAGGATGTGAGCAGCCTACTTAATATAATAGTGATACCCCCACTCAGCTCTTGACCTCATTCTCCTAAATGGATAATATCAAGAGTCTCACTTTAGCGATACCCATTTTCAACAGCCTTTGTTCTGTTACTAAGCAGTTCCAATACTTTGTAAAAAAAGAACTCAGGCTAAGATGTATGTGATGATTACCATGCATTAGTTTAATAATTTGTTTGTGTTGTAGTTTCGGTTTGTTTAGGATTCATGATGGGCTAAACGTATATTTTTATCTGACCTTGCCTGGATAACCAGTGATCCTGATTATTTGGCATGAGCATGTTGATGTTAATAAAAGGATGACTCTGGAAAAAAAAAGGGAAAATACTTTTTTACTGAATTGTTATTTATGGAGGATGTACATTAATCAGTTTAGTTAGCATTTTAATTGTCTCTGTTGCAGTAAAAGAGATTGTTTAATGATGAGTTAAGTTCCTAGTAGATAAATTAAACATTCAGCTTTGAACTATTTTCTGCCTGTATATTTATACTAGTGCTACATTTGCGCTTTTTATATTCATTTTTACTCAACTTGTAAAAAATATGTCTATGTAAATTCTGGCAAATTTAAAATCACTAATAGTGAACATATATTTACAATTCCCAGTTTACACACACATACAAATATGTTGAACGAAAAATGTAAGTGTGGATGAGATACGAGTGATGTGTGATTGAACTAAATGTGTTGAGTAATAGTTGAACTCTGTACTGAAAAAAATCTTTGATTGCTCACTGGACTGACTTGCCGAAACAGATAACATACACATTTATATACAAATTCCCACTGGACTCCAAACATGATTGTAACAAAAGGACTTTTCCGTAGAGATGATGACATATGGTCACACTAGATCACTGTGGTCCAAGTATTTTCCGGTCGGTGAACAGAAATTTATTGTCAAGATACTTCACAGGTGGCATATAATTTCAGAAGTTATGTATTGAAATAGTACCTATAAATATGACCATTCTTCAGATTTTGAGATATTAACTCATAAACATTTGTAGTATTTACACAAATGTAATGAGTATTCCAACACCAATGAACAGTTCTAAATTATTTATGTTAGTAGTTAATATCAGTATGTTGTAAAACTTACAAACAATTTAAATATGACATTGCTTACTAAATATTGGCAGTAAAAAAAATTTTAAGTACCTTAAGGTGACAGAAAAAACCTACATGAAAAAAATTTTATTACATTTAATTATTGCTACAGTATCAGGGGGAAAAGAGAAACTCTACCAGTTAACCATATTGTCATAGACGTTACTCAAACATAATAGGTGTACAGAGAGCCGGATCTACAGACTTTCCTATGGGGGCAAGGGGTCGCGGTCGCTGAATTGTCAGACCATTCGCCTCCCACCAAGGAGTTTCAGGTTTGATTTCCTGCGGAGTCTGTCCCTGGATTTTTGCATGTGGGAATTGTGCAAGACGGTGCCATTGGTCGATGGCTGGTTTTCCCCACCACTTCATTCCTGCTCTGCTCCACACTCTCGTTGTGTCACCCCTTACCAGTGCTGAAGACCTCAGTGTTAAGCGCTGATCAAAATCTTTCGCTCACTTGCTTCTAAGAGGGTTAAATGTGCTTTTTACTGTCCCTTCCAATTTATTCACTATTTTTAAGAGCAGAAGTAATTCGGACCAACAGGATTTTCCACCTAGGGCACGTGCCCTCTTTTGCCTCCCCTTAGATCCGGCCCTGGGTGTACAACATTAGCATTTATTAGGAATTTGCAATTTATTGTAAGTAAGATGCAGCAGCTTTAATCATGGTTGAGCAAGGCAGTGGCAACTGGTAAGTTGTTGCCAGGTAGGAATACAGATTCCCAGAACTGTACACTCTTGATGCATGTGCAGTAGACCAATGACCATTAAAGATATACAGACTACTAGACCTTTTGTGACCAATCAGTACTAAGCGGCACCTGTAGGCCACAGTGTCTCTTGGCAACTGCAGTCCTAGCTGCAACAACACACTGGCCACTACTGGTGCAATGAATGTTTACTTTCTTCAATGTCCTATAATGTTGGAACAAACCATAAACTTTACAACAAATGTCTGCTTTGACCAGAGAAAAAATCTTTTGTCTAGGCAACACACAAAAGGCATCTACAGCAGTAAAGTAAAATCGCTATGCCAAAGCAGTCATTTTTATAAACTAACGTGTGCCAAAAATTACGTATCACCCTCGATGATTGAATAAGGTACCTACGAACCAAACCACAAAATTAAATGAAGGAGAAAATATTAACTGTGGATAAAATTATACTAGAATTCCAGCAAAACACACATTCAGACTTGGACAAGAGCGAAAAGGCACTCAGCAAGTTCAGTCTAAACACTAGGTAGTTTTGTATTCACGAAAGTGCATATGTTAAATGTGTCATCTATTGCTTTTAACTAAGTCATCTTCACGTTTCTCAATACTTGTTTGTATGGGGAGAAATAATCAAATCTTTTTGATCTAATTATTGTTTGTCCATTGTGAGATGTGTGAGCCCTTTGAAATAGCATCACAGAAAGTTCTGTTTTGTCTTGTAAACAGCTAATGAAGTTCAACTATGTCACACTAAAATAAATGTACTGTAGGCCCTATTTGTAAAATTATTTTAATATCTACTAATTTGATTGTAACTTAATACGTAGTCAATAAATTATTTTTCTCAATCAGCTGTAGATCTCTTATACTGTATATATAACACTGTATAATACTGTAGCATCACACTAAAAAAACAGAATTGGAATGGTTTGTTTCCCTGTGTGTATGAGAAAAGATATGATAGAGAAGTTAATGTTCAGTGTCTTACAAGCAGTTTTTAATTTAAATTCTTATTTTATTGCATTTTACCATTCAGATAATTTTCATTTTTTAACTTGTTTTAGTTATTTTTTCGTGTAATCAATAGAAAACAATACTATAGCATAAATTTGTGTTGTAAATTTTTATCACAAATTTTATTTAAACAGTAATTGTAATCTTTGCCCAACTTTAAAATCACCCTTTAATCATGTTTTCTAACATTTTTCTTGTGGAAAGTATGAAAGCTCTCAGAGTGCCTGTCGTAAAAGTATCACATATTGCCACAGTTGCCAATTGCTGCCACAAGTATGTTTATAATCCAGTATGCCTATATGTTAGCAGCATTTGCATTTGTATGCATTATTGCAAGTTTTTCGCAGTTTGTATGACTTTGTGCAATTTTTTCATGAAAATTAGTTACAGTACAGCTAAGACATGATGTAAAAATGTTAATTCCAACTACTTGTGTTAAGGAGGCTCAGCTTGGAGAGAAAGCTGAGATAGAGATGAAAATACACAAGACTACTATTTAGAAAATATTGCCAGTTCTATTCAGTAAAACATTTCTGTACATGTAAACATAAAATTCTTTGAAAGCTGGATGGCATAAACTTTTTTTAAAACTACGCACTAAATATCCTGTATATATAATGCATTTAAATCAAATATACTAAATAAATGTTATGTTCACACACAACAGACTTATGATTCTTGCTTGTTCAGATACAGCACATATAGTGTAACCTTTACATATTTGATAATATGTTCTAAAATGTCCCGTGGGGAGTTTTTACGGTTTCAAAATTCATCTTTAGTATGTATTTTCCATTAAAATTTACACATCTCAGAAGTAAAATATTTTTTTTTATGTAAGACGTATGCCTATGCTCATAATTTGTATTTTAGTACACTAAGATTTCCAGTGTTGTGCAGTTTTGCAATACAATTATATGGTCACAGCTTAATGTCCCATAGTAAAAACTGTTAGGCGGGAACCTTGCATGCTAGTTCAGCACTTGGCTTGTTGAGGCGATGCTGCATTTGATGCACGCTTCAAGGTCAACCTTACTGCTCCGTCGCTTTTGAGCCTCTCACGCACGGGTACGCGGCGCCCTTAAAGCAGTATTTCACAGTCCATGGAATGTATGATCCTGTATTTAAATGCATACAAATGTACTCTCAAAATAAAATAAACAATTTGTAGAAATTTTTGTAGAGTACTTCGACACTTTCATTACTTAAATACACTACATTAATCATTAAATTACTTATGAACAAGTCAACAGAATATTGTAAATTTGAGAGGGGACTGGAGGGAAGGAAGAAGATGGAAACCCCTTCCCCACCTCCTTTCAGAGGGCTACATAAGCATTACGTATATGTAACTGTTCCCCAACATCAGTTTGGCGACTGAGAATATAAAATTATAAAAACTTTAATTTGCATACTTTATCTAATGCTATTCATGCGGTCACACTAGTGTGTTAGATAGTTTGCATGTTTAAATTATACACAAAATTACTTCTATATTGCAAACAATTATGATTGTTCTTAACATGTCAGTGGCAGTTCACCAATTAATGTGCATAAAAATATTACGTAGAATCCCTTTTTTACACACCTGATTTTATATTTTCTTGTATTTTACACCAGCGTTCTTTGGCCCCATTGGCTACTTTAACAGTGTAACGTTCCCTCTTTTACACTTTCCTGCTTTTTACAACAATCTTTAGTGGTCCCTTGAGAAGTGTAAAGGAGTTTCAGTGTATAAAGTTATTACATAGTAGGCCTGTATATTATCTTCATTACGTGTTATTTTCTCAACCTGGTATTTTATAACCTAAGAATTAATTTCTCAATACTCTACAATTCTCACAGCTCACTAATTGCATCATTGAGGCTTTCTTTGACTGTGTGCATTTTTTATAACTTAAATAATTTTGATCACTGTGACTAGGAATTATTTGATGATAAAGTAATGACTAGAGAAATATATAATGTTCATAATTAAAATTTATACTTTTTCCACGTCACTGTCTTCATTACACTTCAAAAAGTAATATATACTTATTTTTACTAACATTTTCCTACAACATTGGATTTTAAGTAATTATGATAATTTATCAAGAGTACAATTACGCTACATGAAGTGATATTGTAAATGCTTTGTTAGCTCTGCCCTGTTTGTATGTTTTTGTGGTCGTGAAATATTTTGTCTACAGTCAATTGTTTTTTATACAATTAGTTCAGTGGTTCTTTGTAGGACCCTATCAGTGCTATGGGAGTGAAATGTAATTCTGGGATGTGAGAGTTGGTTTATAAAAAATGTCTGTGTTTGTTGACACACATTTTCCTTTATGATGGGTGACAACAGCAGAAAAACAAGTATTTTGAATGAGTCGCAAATAAATTATTTCATTTCAGAAATAACTTAAGTTTATGTATAATAATTGTTTGTGGAATATCACATATTTCATAACAGTGTGTCATATGTGACTAGGCAATAAACAGCAACTTACTGGTGTGTTGTTTAAAAATGTATTCTGAAGCAGAATGTTTCAACAGTACATAACCTGTTTTGTAAAACAAAAATAAATTTGAACAGTGTTCTTAAATGAAAAGTTCTTTCAAATGAGCCATTAATATTTGGATGTTTAAATACTTTTCAACACTTTATAACATAAAACACCAAATAGTTACGTCTTGGGAATATTATAAGTTTTATAGATGCATTTTGTTTTTCTTCTTCCACAAATGTTCCTTTTTACTGTGTGCGTGTTCCTCGCATTGGTACATGTAAAGACATTTAGCATTTTATATTTTAGCAACACAATCAAAATACCATACTCGAATTTGTATAGTCTGATAACATCTCACAAAAGACTGTTCAAAATATCCCTCTTCTTACATTTTAAATAAAAAAATTTATACCCTTCAACATTACTTTTGTAGCAATCGTTTAAAATAGAACAGCTTGGTATAGTGACCTAGTTACATCCTACATTTATATAATGCATTAGTTTTTGCATTTTACTAACTTGGTTTATTTTATGGACTGAACAGTTATGATGAAAGAATACACAGTCGCTGCTCAACTTTTCTATGACTAGATAAAGTGTTTTGTATACCTTGTCTCAGAAAACCAAGAATGAGACAAAAACAGTGAAATAAACTGGCAGAGTTAGACTCTAGTCAACACAAAAATAAATGTTTCTCAGTCAAAATTGACTAAGTTATTCCCGTATTTGTATGACCTCAAACTGAATTCAGAATGTTTGGAGTTATGTTTTTTCTCAGAAATCAGTAAACCTGTATCCACAATGCTTACCAACCAAAAGAAAATACACTTCTGACTACTTGTGAAAATGTCTTTCCAACACCATGCACATTAGAAGCATTATTTTAAAACACTCAAATTTGGCTACATTTTATTTTACGGATGGTTGTTTTTGTAGGTATATGTACCAGATTTGTTTGAAGTTGAGATCTACAAATATATTGGGCTTTGCTACAGTGATGCATTCAATAAAATGTTATAGTCACTGCTCAAAGTTCCACAGTAAAACGCGTTGCGGCGGGAACACTGCTTACCTGTTTACGACTTTGGGTGTAGATGCGATATCATATTGCATTTACTGGCTGGCATCGCTTGTAGTGCCTCACTGATTTTTGCCACACACACAAACACACATACACACATATACACACCTGCCTTCACTAGGCGTCTGCCTTAATGTGCTGTACGAAATAAGTGATCTATGGTTTTCTGTACAGTTAAAATTATATTCAAATATGTCATTTCATTTGGTGTGTGTAGTATTTCGTAAATGTGTGATTTTGCAACATATATTTGTGAACTAGAGAAATTTATATCCACTTACCGAATAACTGAACATGGTAAAGCAGTGGTAAAACACCGGATTCGCTTGGGTTTGACCCTGTGTCCAGCCAGTTGATTATTTTTTTCAGTGTTTTTCATAAACACTCCAGGTAAATACTGGAATAGTTATTTATTGGCCTTCACCAACCCCCAGTGTTCCTCTACTAATGCCGTAAGTTTAAAAAATGCCTAATAAATCATAGCCTGGAACCAAATTTGAATTTCAAAATAGTGTGTTATGGTGTTATTTGCAGTTCTGTGGATTTTATTTTGATAATTACTTCTTGTGCAAAGCATTATGTTTTGATAAATTTTTGTTATGTGTACCAGCTGTTTTTATGCCCCTGACGTTTCCTAACAGCTGTGTAAGATGTGTCATTAGTTTGTTGCTGGCAATTTCAGACATGATGGGCCACACAGACTCAACAAGTTAAGTCGAAGTGTTGGAAATGACATTCATGGGAAACAAACTAAGGATCTCCCAGTCAGTTCTACCCCTGTAGGGTGAGTTTCAAATTTGTTTGCAAGGGTTTTTGTATGCCTCTTTGCTTGTGCTTACTTGGGGTTTCAGTCCTGTTAATTTTATGTTTGGTACTTTGCTTTTCTTTTCTGGTTTGATATTTTACAAATAATATATTATTTATTTTACATGGTATTTGGTTATTTTAATTGTTATACTATTTTTTATTGTGGTAATGTGTTTGTGGTCTTATTTTGAATATTAGTAAGATATTTTGATGTTCCTTTTCTTTAATTTTACTCTACATTATTTAATTTTTTTGCCAAATTTTATTTTAACTTTATATTGAAAATCACATTACACCATTTTAAATAAGATGATTTCTAAGTACAGTAATATTAATTTCTTTATTTTTTCTATCATATTTATTAATTTTTTAAATTTCGCTTTTGATTTTTTCTTTTATTATTCTGTTTGTCGAGATAAAAGAAGGGAAGGGTGTTTTCACTCTTTAGATTGACTGTACTGATTCCATCGTTGTGCAGAAAAGCTCGATGAGTAGTTTACTTCCTACTTCTTCAATGATGCCAAATAATTCATTTTATAAGATCGTATTGCAGGTGAGAATATATCTATCCAAAAAAAAAAAAATTGCATTACCCAGTAGTCTGGTGCTCTACAGAAATGCATTTTCGAAGAAAAAAAAATTGTAACTTCTTTATTGGCTTAGGATGATGAATGAATTCTTCTGTTGTATTGCTTTCATCTTTGAATTTGGTCTTTTGAATTAGTATTTTGCTCAGTTTCTTCCATCCTCTTCTTATATCCATCAGCTGACTTGTTGCATGATTCTTTAATTGTGCACTAGTACATCATTTCTGTAAGGAAAATAAATATGTCTTGCTTGGCTTGAAATATTTTTTCATCTTTTAAGAAAGTTCAGCATGTTGCATTTTTGCACTATGTGACTATTAGGCACCAAAGTTATTAATAAAATTCTCAAACAAATAATAGGAAATATTAAATTTTTATTCATGTTAAATATTTGCTTAGTTATTCTCTGGATGCTCATTAATGAAATTCCCATCCATACGCTTATGTTGCACTCTTATTTCACCCATGCTGAGATCTTCAAGTTTATACTTCCTGTGCTCGTTATTTTAAGCTTGTAGGACTAAAGATTAGCATGCGTATCAGCTAATCTTGTTCTTGAAGAAAGAGATTCATAATATATATTTGTTACAGTTTAGAATGAAAGCTCGCAAGTTGTGATATTGTATTTTTAAGCAGGTAAGTACCAGGCATTAATAAATTACATTTAAGGCAGATGATTGGAAATTAAATCTAACAAAACATGTTTTAGTAAGTGCACTGAGCAACACAGTAAGTTTTTATTTGTGCATTGTGAAACATACTGCACAAACTGTGTTGTTTTCAAAGATATTTACATTCAAAATGGTCAATCATTGTTTAATTTTAGTTTTTCCCTCTTTTGTACATTTAAAGGATAGGAGGAAGCAAGTATTTCTTTGACTGGTAAGCAGGTATTCTGGTTTATCATCAGAAAGTTAACTGTTTGCTACTTCAATGTAATGTGTTTATCACAGACTTCCTTCTTTCATTACTAGTAGGTCTCCATTTGACTCCGCCAATGCTAACTCTGATGTGTCACTACCAAGGACAGAACCAAAGGGGTGGGGAGCCATATGGGCAGTGGCCCTCCCAAGACTGTTTCAAAAGTGTATAACAAAATAAGTGCCGAGTAATATATTGAAAAGATTACCTCATACTTTTCTTGAGCTTTATAAAAGACAACACAATCATCTTTTGCAACAATATGGAAGTAGAAGTTTAAAAGTGTATTTAGTTTATTTTATACAGTACAAAGGTTTTCACTTTTAAAGCATAATATACCCCCAAAAATATTACAATCTCTTAAAATTATTTTTCTTTTTAGTTTGTAAACTCTTTTAATTTATTTTGTACTTTAAAATCTGAATTTCTTTGGGGTGGGTGTACTTTAAAGGAGTGGTTCCTAAGACGCGACTCACGCGACGCTAACCATGCAGCCGCGTGTCGCTAGCTACTGTGCAGTATAGAAGGGCGACAACAATTCTGTGCTGCACATGAGCTGGAGCCGTCCGTGGTCACTTCTAAATTCTTATGATTCGCCTTTTAAGCAACAGTTGTCCAATAATACAAGATGCATGATGCCACACTGTTTTGGAAAATACATTGGTACGAAATAATCTCGCGATTTTCCAGTATCTGTACCAATAAGCATTATTAGGAAAGGACTACTGTAAAATTGTCTAGTATCATACATCTAATTTTAGAAGTACAAATAATTCATACAAATTGCATGCAGGGTTGTACAGATAAGTCTTTTTTTTAAATATTATTACATATAAATTTAATCTCTGCATAAAACTTCTTAAGAACGTGAGAATGTGATGTTGAAACTATGGTTTAAACTTGATTGCTTGACTCGCCTGTAAATACAGAGAGTGTTCTACACTATAATCTCTGTATAACACTGTTGATATTCAAGCTTGTGGCCTTGCCACTTGAAACAGGAAATGTTTGAATTTCTCAAGATTTCGTCTCCCATCATTTATAGAGATGTGTAGTTGGTTAGTAATCACAGTGTATCCATCCTTGCTGAACTGGTCTCCATAACCATCCCATATTCATTCACATTGTGTTTTGGTTATCAAGGAAAGTAGAATACCTTGAAAGATATTTAGGAATTGAGGGGGGGTAGGGGGATTTCTTCCTATTCCTAGACAACTATTGCTTATATCATTTGCTGTACAAATAGTTGCCGATGCAAGCAGATGAAGATGTTTTAACATGTGAAAATATTAGTGTGAATGGTAACTTATGATGGTCACATTTTAATAATCCCCTAACCAATTATTAAAAAAAATAATTTTGGTGTCTATTAAGTTCCAATCCTTCATTTGAAATAATGTGTTTTTTATTTGTTAAAAAAATCTTACTAAAGGTGATTCGGAATAAAGTGAGCACTAAAAAAAGCCCTAATTAATTTCTATTTTCTGCCAGTTTATATCTTTCTGCTACATGTAAACATGAACATTGTCAGGTGCTTTTATTTACATAGTCTTGTACAATGTTTACATTTACGTTACAGTGCTCCGATAAATTTTAGCTACAATATGTACTCATTAAATGCACGGTTGTTGAATACATGCTATACTCAGTAGTAATCTTAGTTATAAATACCTGCGAGTTAACGTCTTATAACACTGGTTTCTCTAACGGCGCTATTAATTACCATTACGAATCTCGTAAATCCATGCACAGTATATTCAAACTTTTAAATTAAAACCGTCACTAAAAAAACACACGACACACGCAACTCAAGAATTAAAATTCCGTTCAACATACTGCAATGAACGACGACGTTGAATGTGTTTATCAGAAACCCATATTCATTACACAACGGACAAACAAACTGAATGACGCAATGCGGCGAAAACCTAACTCTGATGCCATCTGTCGGTGAAATTTTAAACTATCTCTGCGGCG
>PNEQ01122687.1:6823-22230 GCA_003012365.1 Medauroidea extradentata | reverse complement strand
TCTACTTTACTTCCACTTTTCACAAACACTAAAGTTCCCAAAATAATTTTATCTCTCAGGTTATTTAAATTTTATCCTCGGCTTCGCACAACTCATTTTGAGGGTAGGCTGAAACTCTAGAAATGCTCAGGACCTCTGGTCTTGTAGAACTGTTTAAGTTAAAGAAAATTGCACATTATTCGGCAGACAAACTTAGAAATTTTGAAAAGAAAAATTTGTGAAATATTTTAACGCCGTAACCTTCTGGATACTGTGCAATATATTATTTTAAGTTCATTACAAAAGAAATAGAAGTTCAGACGTAGCCATAAAGGAATATTACGTTAACGTCACCTGGACGTAGCATAGCTGAGACGATCACGATGGCTTCTTAGGCCGTGTCGAAGCACTAAAATTTGCTAAATACGAAGCTCAGGCCGTACCATTCTTCTTAATTAAGGTGGCCTCCTATATTTTAATTGTCTTGGCGTGCAAATAACCACTCAAAATTACGTTGGCTCTCGACATCGTTAATTTAATAGAGCAGACGCGAATCAGAAGCCTATGCCTTCCATGACGCCAGCCAAGACTCTCCAAAACCTAATCTCAAACCCCTCCAGAGTTCGGCCCGATCCTAGAGTCTTTTCAGAAAACCTATAAAAGGCGTCTGAGTTCGAGAGAATGCAAAACTGGTAATTACAAACGGAAGAAATAAAACTAACCTAAAGTAAGAAAACGACGAATAAGAAGAAAAAAAAAACTAAAATTATACAATAAAATTTAGTTTTGGATGTGAGTCCTAACAAAAATAATAAAAAAATCTTTTAAATAGCTATGGGAGTAGGCAAAATTAACTAGATGCTAATGCTAAAAGGAAACAAAAAAAATTAAGATTATTATAAACCAA
Source organism: Medauroidea extradentata (assembly GCA_003012365.1). Classification (NCBI taxonomy): domain Eukaryota; kingdom Metazoa; phylum Arthropoda; class Insecta; order Phasmatodea; family Phasmatidae; genus Medauroidea; species Medauroidea extradentata. The sequence goes on along the minus strand of PNEQ01122687.1, from coordinate 21,344 downwards.
AGATAATTTAAGTTAAAGTTCTTAGTTACATAGTAAAAGTAAACATAAAAAAATTACTAGATTGTAAACTAAAAGTTATTAACTTTCTGTAGCCAAATACTACAATGTTCCAATACACCGTTTTAATGGCCCCAAAAAACCAAACATGCCTCAGAAGGAAGCACAGACATCAGTGTAGCCCTTAAAACTTCTCTCTCACAAGACAATAGCCAGCATAAGAGCTGGTGCTCTTGATTTAGAGTTTATGAAAGGGGTAACTACTAACCCAGAGTGTCCTGAATTCAATGATACGACACATCTTTATGCTGGAAACAAAGTTAAGAATAGAACTAGACGAGTTTATCTCACCCTTATTGACATACCTTCTGATCCGGATACCACCTTCACTGCTTTGAATCGATACCAAGAGCTCGTGCATCAAACTGGACAGAAGTTTGTTGTTTGTACATTTGACCTACATCTGTATCGTGTTGCGCTATAGGGTGTTTCTTAAATAGGGGGACAAACTCCGCATACGCGTTCCTCACGAATAACTATGACGAAAACATATTTTGCACTTTTCACCTAAACACAATGTTAAGAGAGTAATGGGCCTCTGAACATCGAATTTTAAAACAGTATTTTCCCAAAATATCGGAAACTAATTGACATAAAAATACGATATTTTCAGCATTGCTTAATGCTATTGGGATCTGCAAACCAACAGAAAATGCTGGTTGAAACCTTCCGCCCTTATGAAAATAGCAGGGGTGGTTACCCTCTAATTGCGTATAACTTTTTACCGTCCGGATTTTTGAACATCTGAAGATGGTTTATTGAGTAATGTTACCTGTCTAACAAAAATGTCTTCGTGTTGCAATAGTCTAGGACTCATAGTTTTCTTTCAAATCACAAATGAAGCTACAACGATAGAGTTCCCGAAATAATGGTATCGTGAGTTAGAAACATGTAGGTAACGTTGAATGTGCGCCATCAACAATTCAAGGAACACAACAAAATAAACACATGAACGCACTATTGCCTATGCTGTATGCTGTGTATCTTAGGTGCAAAACACAGGACTTAGGAGCATTCTTAAATGACGATATGCAAATACAAGGTGGGTTTGGATGGAAACCCATCACACGAAAAGGGATAGGTAGTAACTTCACTGAAACCTTTAAAACGCAAACATCCAAATGTTGTGTTTTATTCCACAAAATGAATTTTACAGTACAATTTTACCAGAAAGCCATCTTGTTTTTTTTGTACATTACACTTTATTCGAGAAAGAAAAATTAATGTGTTTTTTGTTTAAAAAAGTTCCGATTCTGTAGACACCAACAAGTATTTTACTAGTAAAGAGTATTAATTGTAATATGAAAACTTCAGGCATTAATTTTTGTTTTCCATGCAAGGCACAGTTTACGATCCGCAAAGAAATACCTAACAAAGTTATGCACTTCTTTTGTTTTCAAATTTTGAAGTATGTGAAATGAGTCGTGGTCAACAAGGCATTTTGGACATGTTCGCAGATCAATGAAGAGACGTGTTCGTGTATGTGCAGATTCGCGGGGTGATCATTTTGAACATTTCATGTAATGTTTGCCTACATCACTTAGCAGTATTGTATCAAGCATTGATGACTGTGCCGTGTGTCACAGGGAATTCCAAGGAATAAACATGTAATCTTACTGATGTAATACCTTATATTAGGTGCTAACCTTCTCGAGCTACCCCCCTTGAGGACAGGACAAGTAAAAAGATGTCTTGTACGGTAATTATTATGTGCTTCTTGTCGATTGCCACATACATAAATGCATATGGACTACCAGTACATTTAGTAACATAGGTTTTGCAACCCTTAATTTTCCAAAATTAGGTATTATTTAGTATTTCACATCACACAGTCTGTACGCCTGTGTCAATTACACAAACCATATGAAAATTACGTATTATACACAATTACATCACCTCATTCGTACAGCAGAAAACAAAGAAGTGCGTAATTGTGTTTGGTTATTCTTTGCGGATCGGGAATTGTGCCAAACATGACAAACAAAAATTAATGCCTGAAGATTTAACCCTACAATTAATTCCCTTTACTAGTAAATGATACTTGTTGGTATCTACAGAATAAGAACTTTTTGAACAAAAACACATTAATTTTCCTTTCTCGAATAAAGTGTCATGTACAAGAAAACAAGATGGCTTTCTGGTACATTTGCACTGTAACATTTATTTTGTGGAATAAAACACAACATTTTGATATTTGCGTTTTAAAGGTTTCAGTGAAGTTTCTACCTATCCCTTTTCGTGTGATGGGTTTCCATCCAAACCCACCTTTTTATTGCATATCGTCATTTAAGAATGCTCCTAAGTCCTGTGTTTTGCACCTAAGATACACAGCATACAGCATAGGCAATAGTGCGTTCATGTGTTTATTTTGTTGTGTTCCTTGAATTGTTGATGGTGCACATTCAACGTTACCTACATGTCTCTAACTCACGATACCATTGTTTCGAGTACTCTATCGCTGTAGCTTAGTTGTGATTTGAAAGAAAACTATGAGTCCTAGACTATTGCAACAAGAGGACATTTTTGTTAGACAAGTAACATTACTCAATAAACCATCTTCAGATGTTCGAAAATTCGGACGGTAAAAAAGTTATACGCAATTAGAGGGTAGCCACCCCTGCTATTTTCATAAGGGCGGAAGGTTTCAACCAGCATTTTCTGTTGGTTTGCAGATCCCAATAGCATTAAGCAGAGCTGCAAATATTGTAGTTTTGTGTCAATTAGTTTCCGATATTTTGGGAAAATACTGCTTTAAAATTCTATGTTCAGAGGCCCATTACTCCCTTAATATTGCGTTTAGGTGAAAAGTGCAAAATATGTTTTCGTCATAGTTTTTCGTGTGGAACACGCAAGCGGAGTTTGTCCCCCTATTTAAGAAACATCCTGTATATAAAGTGAGCATTTTCAGAATGTAATTCTTCGAGTTGGTGGTATGCACACTCTGATATCCTTTTGTGGTTCAATAGGTACTTTGTTGGAAGGAAGTGGGCTTGTAGAAATGTTAAGTGATGTTTTCGCTGGTGTACCTAATATGATTTTGGGGAAAAAGTTCCCACAGAATGTTCGAACTCTTCGCCTACTAGCTGAAGAGATTTTGAGACATATAGTTATAGAGAATAAGATCACCAGTAAAATACAGCTCTTTAATTTGCTCAGTGAACTGGCATTAAAAAGCAGGACCAGTAGACTATGGGTTGATATCCTAATCAAACCAGTGTTCATTATGATGTCGTTTGTAAGAGCTGATAGAGAAGAGGAGAGGATGTTGCATCTTGTAGCATTAAGAGAAATGTTATCTTACTTCCTTTCTGCTGGTCATGTACACTATGCAAGTTATTGTACATATTACCATCGATCAATAATTGCGTTGCCTGCAGAAGTTCTTCAGTACTTAAGGAAGGTCAGCATGTAATGAGACACAACCCGGGTGTATGGAACGGTATTTGGAGTGACATGTATACATAGAATACTTTTATGATGTATGGGCATGTTAAAGGAGGAATCATCAGGATTAATTTCAAGCTAAAAACTCTGAAAACTTGGGCTCTAAGTCTTCATATTTAATGCAAGTTGTTTGATATGGCTGAAGGTGCTAAGGATGTCATTCAAGTTTCACACAAATAGGAAGGAGAGAGTAGAGTGTTGAGTGATAAAACGGATCGAGAAGGTATTCGACAGAAACTAGAGTTATGCTTAAACCTTCTTATTTCCAAGATGAGTATTCATGGATATACGCCACTGCTTGCGAATGTTGCCAAGTCGCAGACAAACCCACAAAAACATAAAAATACAAATTAAATAAAAATGCAACAAAATTACGAAAAAATTACTTAAATAAGACCAAATATGGTCGTTGTCAACACACACATAAATAATTCCAGAATAGGAATATAATCAATATATGATAATAGAGACTAGCAAAAAACAAAAAACGACAGAACAAAGTATATGAACAGGACGACGATGATGGACAAAACGACGAGGACAACACAAATGAACACAGCGACAGAACAGATTGTAGGCGAGACAGCACAACGGAAACAACACAGATCTCAGTTCCCGAAACGTTGCATCTGTTGTCGTCGAAGGGAACCTGCTATCCTCGTCTGTGTTGTTTTAGTTGTGCTGTCTCACCTATAATATTTTCTGTCGCTGTGTTCATTTGTGTTGTCCTCGTCGTTTTTGTCCATCGTCGTTGTCCTGTTCATATACTTTGTTCTGTCTGTTTTTTTGTTAGTCTCTATTACCTATACTGACTATATTCCTATTCTGGAATTATTTATTTGTGCGTTGACAACTACCATATCTGGTCTTGTTTAATTAATTGTTTTCGTAATTTTGTTGCATTTTTTATTTTCTTTGTATTTTTATTTTTTTGTGGCTTTATCTGCGACTTGGCAACATTCACAAGCAATGGCGTATATCCATGAATACTCATCTTGTCATACATCCCCATTGCAAAAATCTTTCCAAGATCATAAACCGTCTTATTGCAACACAACATGCTGATGGACTGTTAAATATAGAGAGTGGAAAAGTTGCTCGAGCAGGAGGTGATTATTCTCTAGAAATTGGACTTGCACAGATAAAAGAGTTCGAAAAAGGTTTACTTGAAAATTTTCACAAGACAATTGCGAATAAAGTGGTTTTCATGGCTGATAAAAACAAATATGTTGTAAAAAATTCAAAAGGAATACCAGTTCCTAATGTTATCTATTGAAGGATTATCTTAATACAGGCCAGTTCTCGTGAAATAGACGCTAGCAAAACACTTGATCATGAGTTTTCACATGTTCCAACATCAATGTTTACAGAGGAAGGAGAAATGTGCATAGGTAAAGCAAAACCAATGATTGGAAAGATGCTACAATTAAATGTGTCAACTATAACGGTACCCAAAAGGAATATAATCATCATAAATAGAATGGCTCTTTTGTGGACTGTTTACTTGCCAAATCAATGAACAGTCAGAACACATATCTCCAATCTCAAGCATTTACTTAAATTCAAGTTGGAGAGAAGTAAGGAGTACCTAATATTTGATCGGTACTATGACTACAGTACAAAATCTGAAACCAGGGGAACAAGATCTTCATCTGCTAGTCGAGTGTATAAAATGACAGAAAATACACTACTTCCACCCCAAAAAGTTGTTCCAACAGTTACTGAAAACAAAAAGCAGTTGATTGGACTGATCTGTGAAGATCTCTGTAGAGACAAATAATTCCACAAAGATGTGATAAATAAACTTGTCATTACTGGTTTGGACAACACACCTTATCAAATATCACCGGGCAGAATCATCCAGAATCGAGAGGATTTGTACACAACACATGAAGAAGCTGACACAATTATCATTCAGCAAATTATAGCAGTTTCAAAAGAGAACCCTGGAGTCATAACTGTTATATCAGATAACACAGATGTATTTGTTCTTCTTTTGCATTACTGTCAAGAGTACGATATCTCCACTTGCATGTTAATGGAATCACCAGTACAAGAAAGAACTGGCGTGGATATTGGTGAAACAGTTAAAAAAAAATCTTCGATCATTACAGAACTTTTAGCTGTTCATGCACTTTCAGAATGTGACACTGTCGTGTGCTACTTTGGGATAGGCAAAGACAAAGTTGTAAAGGTATTTCGATCAGGATTATCTCTGTCCTTGCTTGGAAATGAGAGAGCAGAAATTAATGATGTCGTAGAGCAGGCTACAAGCTTCAAGTCGGCGTGCTATGGTCAACGTGGATGTAAAAATATGCCAGAGACCCGTGTAAAAGTTTGGGCGAGCAAAGCTAGTACAGGTTCTGTCACTGCTCCAAACCTACGTATACTTCCTCCAACTATTGCAACGTTTATTGAAAATGTTAAATGCGCACATTTTCAAGCTTGTATCTGGCGATCAGTAACCAAACAGGAACTTACAACCTTATATTCGGTAGAATATGATTGGTCAAAGGATGAAGCGAACAAATCACTCGTCCCTGCTGCAGATCCAGACGGAATTGCTTACGCCCCTGAATATATTTTGAAGCTGGTGAAATGTGGCTGTACAAAACTGACTCCTTGCAAATCTTCAAAGTGTAGTTGTTATTCTTCAAGACTTACTTGAACATTATTCTGTTCCTGCAGCAATTTGGAATGCAATAACACTTCTTAAGTTGTGGTGAGAATATACTTGCTAGTAAATTTGTTTTAATGGACTTGTGTTAATATGGATTTGTAATTTCTTCGTTGTAAGAATTCTTTGACACATATTTCCGATAATATCTAAGTTATTTACGTCATGGTCAATAATTCGTTATACTATTCAGTAACGTTATATCTAAGGCATAAAACTTTTATAAGAATATTATTAAGTATATCATATAACTAAGGTTAGTTTTTATTAAGCTTCAGAATTTATGAATCAGACTTTTTAGAGTTTTCTCCCTCTTCTACCATGCGCCTGATATATACTGTACAGACACGTTTCAAGTATGGAACCATTAAATACGTTTATTTACACAAAACAATTTAGTAACCACATAAAAATTGAGGACTTATATAATTATACAGATCTATTTCCGCAAATATGTTGCTTATCCAATTAAAGAATTGTTTTTACACAATGTACAGGCTAATACGTCAATTCTGTGCTCCTAAAACATATAATTTTATTGACCAAATTTTTACCCACACATATTTGTATTGCAATTTCAGAACATATTATAGCCTACCATCTTGGCCACCATTTTGAATATCTTAAAATGCTCGACAGATAGCCGACGTCACCCGGCATTTTTTGTTAGAAGATTTGACACCTAAAACAAAACTATAGATTCCAAATTTCACTTCATGCAAATAAAGGCCCATTTATGCCGGACTGTAAACGCAACCCCCCACCCCCTTTTTTTTATTTCCACCACTGTATTCAGATTTATTTGATTGCAATTTCCAGAAAGCGTAACTTTTTTATGCAATTTTTTTCCCTGCAGTAGGGTGTTGAAATGTGTATTGTTTGAAAATGAATAGACTACAATAAATCGCGTTGTTGTTTACATATCGTTTTTTAATCAATAAAGCAGTGAAACTTGCTGCTTAAATATGGAAAGGATAATTTTAAATAAATAAATATTAAAAATATAAATATCACTAGGTTTGTGAATGCCAGACGCCCATTTTCCAACATCTAAATCCACCACTGAAAAGGGGGCCAACATACACAAATAAATGTTGAAAATATTATAGATACGTACTGTAAAATGAAGTAAAGAATAATGAATATGGGAAATCTAATTGGGGTGAGCACAATGCATAATCGCAGAGATGCTTCTAAATACAAAATTGTAACAAAAATCGTTGAAAGTGTTATATTGTGCCGATAAATTTGCCATTAATGTTTTTGTAATGTGTATAGATAAAATTTTCAATATTCCAAAACGTTTGGGAAATATGGCTTGTTACTAGTAAAACTAAGTGAATTCTTGTGTGTATCAAGAACCAACGTGAATATAAGGGGATGTTGTATCAGAAGTTTGTGTGTTTAATTTTTATTAGCACAATTCACTTATTAAAACATAATTTATTTTAAAAAATATGTACATTTTTCTTACTTATGTAAATAAATTTTTTCGTCTGGAAATTCCTTTAATAGCCCCATTTGGAATCTCAAAATCCAAGTTATCCCGGGAGGAACCCCGGACCCCTTTTTGAGTTGGGGTGTACATTTTTTAGGACATAGCCCCCCTCCCCCTCCACCATTGACACAATACTGGGTCCGCCGCTCGTTATATTCGTTCCGTGCTTGTTTCTTCAATATCTTGGCCACAGTGCATTCTGTTTACTTCACTCTGGTTTGAGTTGTGTGTTCTGTTTGAAATGTTCGCGCCTAATTGCGACGCTCATATGCTATGCCCCGCCCCTGATCAGGCGCAGGCAACGTGAAGAGTTGAGGAGTTGTCATGCGAACATTTGGTCACGGGTTAAGTTTGTAGGATCATCTTTAGGAATATGAAATGTTGCCTTATACATCCTACTCTTGTGAGCGTAGGAGGTGGGGTGTTTTACGACGATTTAAAGACGAGGGCTTAAGAGCCGTTGAGGGTGAAGGGAAGGGACAACACACACATCCGTGCCTGAGCTGGGATTCGAACCCATGACCTCTCGCACCGCAGACCGGCGCCAACCAACTCCGACTTCACTACGGAGGCAGCTCGTGAACACTGGTACACGTCTTATCTCACTTTCCATGAACGTACACTGTCAACAAACACAGGGTTCAATATAACGTACATATCATCAAATACTACGAACTCGACGGCCGAAAAATAGATCATAAAGTTTAACAGTCTATTCTATTTTTTGGTGGGAGGGGGAGGGAGGGTCAAAGAACAATTACTGATGAAAACCGATAAAAAACTTTCTGAGGTTTGGTATTACCTTTTTTCCCCTCTAGAATGCTCCACTATTATGGTGCTTCTATACGCAGGTGTTCCAGTTAACACTGAGAGAAGTAGATATGCTTTTGGTAATTGTAATGTATTGTGCGATTTTAATGTTATCCTTTTTTATAAGGTAAATTTGTTATGTTGACAGATGTTCTAAGTTATTGATATTACATAACGTTTGACTGAATTACTTTGTTCAGTGCAAAAATTCCATTGCAAATATCTAATTTTTAATGTACTCAATGTACAGTTATTTATTTTAATTTGTCATTTGAGGTATGTATGTCCAATCGCGTGCATGTTTGAAATCATGTAGAAATTTATAAAGAGCTTGGATCTACTTAATTATCCCAAAATAAGTTTTATCCACCGTTTGTATAATTAGTTATGCAGATTGTACACACTTTAGAGTACATGTACCTCTAACTGAAAACATTTTACCAAACATTCTGTAAAATAATTCAATGATACTTAAGTCAGCGATCATATTATTATACGTAAAAAAAATTCCTATCAACGACTTAAAGAGTGCGTGGTAGATAAATAAACGCTGATAATATAAATTTATTTCTATGCTTTTTTTCGAAGTCAATATGGATAAAATACTGAATGACAATCCTAGAAAATGGTATTTGCCAACTTAATGAGTGAATATTTATCCAGATTTACTAATTCTTTACGCGTGATCTCTTGCGCCGCAGATAAATGCACGAGGTTCTGGCGTCAGAGATTGTGCCTCCGAAGTTCGTAATACTGGAAACAATTTTGTTTAAAACTTTGGCTAGAATTATAATCTAGGATTGCTATTGTTTAATTTTCGCAAATTGGCTTCAAGAGACCTACAGTTATAGATTAATGCTTTTAGCGTTCAATTATGTACCACGCCCTCTAAAGCACTGTTATGTAACGTTCGAATCAGTCCGCCTTCATTTCCAAAATACTAAAACCACACTTTTTTTTTTTTCGTTCCTGGTTTTGCATTTTCTTAAATTGTGCCACATATGTTGGCAATTTTAAGTTTATTTAAAACATTTTCACTGCTATTTCTCAACATTCAACCAGCATTTTCAAACGAAAAATTACCAACATAGTAAAACCAACATATTATTCAGTGAAGATATACAGCTTCAGCTCATGCCAAATTTGAAGTTTAACTGACAGAATGCAAATAAATATTAATACATATGTGATAAACTGTTCGGAAACTTGTTTTAAATTATGGCCATATAGGTAGGGTCTATATTATGCCAGGTTGCAATGTAAACCTTACCATTTTGTTTACCTCAAACCACACTCGGTAAGCGAAAACGTATCAAGTACACTCATCAAGGCACTGTTATCTAGTATACATTTTGCAAGAAAATACTGATAATAATACCGATTCGCACCAAGTTTTGTACACAGTTAAAGTATATATAAAAATTATTCACTTTAAATGACTATGTATAAATTTTTTTTGTTTCAACACTATAATAATATTATTTTTTTTAAATTGCGCCAGGAATGAGGGAAGTAGACTTGTAGCGCTGCAGGTAACTTCCTGTTGTATTTTACTGTAATTACGTCAACAAACATAAATTAAAATTTCGCACTGTCAGAGCAATACGGCCACAAGTAAGAAGTAGTAAGTTTCAGGAGAGCAGTTCAAATGTCAACTACTTCCATTAACAATTATCCTTTAGTTTTCTTTCTTTATTTTTTTAAGAAGTGAATTACATGTACACAAAAATAATACTTATAAATAGATATACTAAAAACAATTAGGGCAAATTTTGAACTTGCTGATACAGTATTGCGCAGCAAGGAAATGTTTGGGTGTTGTCTATGTGAAATCAATATTAAATACTTGCCACTTCATTTAAAAGCGTAAGAAATGATTTTCACGTTAATCGACAAAACATATTTTTTATAATTTGTTAGTTAGGGCCGTGTTACGTAGACAGTGCGACGTGTGTTAGTGTAGAGAGTATGCTGGCAGGGCAGGCTAGGATTGTACTGTATATACCTGTGTGTGTGCGGGGACCTGCACTCGCTGCGAACACAGGGGCAGCACTTCCTGCACCAGCTGTCTGATCACAATACTGATCATGGTGTGGTTATATAACACTGCAGATTTAGGACGGCCGAGGAACACATACTAGCTGCCGGCAACTTGGCAACACTGCTAACAATGTGCACAACACTGCTGCCATATTGTTTAGTGATTTATCGCCGCGGAATAACTGAAGATTTTGTACTGCGAGTTAAAATTAATCACGTCGCCTAATTATTTTTGTCGTCTTTTCAATTTGTTATCTCTTATATATATATATATATATATATATATATATATATATATATATATATATATATATATATCTTCTAGTATTGGAGTATTTATGTACGTATACGAGCGAGATCATTCAATTAACAAAACAAATTCAGTAGTAGATTATTCCTTTCTCAGAAGTGTTCTTCTTTGGTCAAGCGACTTACTGCAGTGTAGGCTGTTAGCGATACTAGACTTCAGCTCATGTGACATACATATCACTTTACGATCGTAGGCACGATTTTGTTATGCGTAAGCTGACCATGCATGAGCTGTAAGTTATCAATAAAATATTGTTACCATTAACCAGATTTGAAATATTATTACAAAAAGCATTTTAGTCCTATAAAGTCAAATTTTACAATGTCATGACATAGAAATAAAATACTCTTTGTAAGACTGTTTCAAAACTGAAAAATATTCAATGTGTCACCAACAGTATTGGCGCATTGTTGATTGAACATAACCATGATCTTAGAATTACAGTCTGGACCACGGTCGTAGAAGAACAGGTCTGGACACTCGCCTATCTAACAATGTATTTTGCTTGACCCCCTTGTTGTTTGGCTGTAGTTCACCAAGTTACCGAGAATATTGTGTTTTATTGGCGCTGATGTTACGGCGGTCGGACTAAACTCCGTCCACTTCCTTTCCGCTAAGATAAACAATTTATCAAAACGTATTTTTTATCAATTTACGAAATACTTTCTTCGTTCACAAATTTAAGAAACGGCTCCAGCAATCTTTATTTTCTTTATAAATGTAACAATGGAAAAAAGTGGACGGAGTTTGAGTCCGACCGCCCGGAAAACAGCGCCAGAAAGCATGACATTCTCGGTAACTTGACGAACTACAGCCAAACAACAAGAGGGTCAAGTAAAATACATTGTTAGATAGGCGAGTGTCCAGACCTGTTCTTCTACGACCGTGACAAGGACAATACAGGAAAGTCAGAAGAAATACAGGAGACGTGTTATTTAATTACTGTTCACGCCGATATGAACACTGTTCCTCCTACAGTAGCACATTGCTCTATGGGTAGATTAATTTTTATATCTTGTTATTTATAAATTGAAATGTAATCATGACTTTAGAATGTAGTTATGCTTTTTAAGTATTATTTTGATGAGCTAAAATTTAAAATGTTTATAAACGTATTGTAATACTATTAACCTAAGAGAAATTTAGTTCGTAAATGTATAAACACCATAGAAAATAGAGATATGAGAATCCAAATTTTGCTAGTGTTTCCAGTTCACGCCGTTGATAAAATGTCTTCCGCTGTAACAATGCAACAATACTGTACTTTCCCATATTGTCATTTTACGATATTTGCTAGCAGTGCGACCGTGGCTTTGCTAGCGTGTTACTCATATAAGATAAAATGTGCTTTAACTGAAAAACCATTTATACACAAGATCGGTACTTCAGTCATCAAGTGTTAGAATGTCCAAGCTGCTAGTTGAGCTAACTCTGCAGCAGGATAAGTAGCTGTAGCTGTCCACGCGAAAAACAATCTTAGGTTTGTCCCTGCCACTAACAGCGACTTCACCTGGGCCTTATTTGTAGCACTGCAAAGTTGACGTTGTGGGGTAGTTATAGACTCTTAAATGTAAGAGGTTAATCGAATAAAAATGCCTGATTTACCTTGTGCACAATCATTGCTGACGGTGCCCTCAATTATATATTTTCAAAATATTCACTTAAAGATTAATGCCATAAAAAAGTTTTGGTGGGAAAAGGTTTCCCGGAAACGTATTTGGTGCCCCAACCTTGAGATTAGTGATGTTGTCGAGGAACATAAGTGGAAAGCGAACTGCATAATCCATTTCAATACGACTACAGGCAAATTATCACTAATTCGATCTGCCTTGCAGTTTTTGTGTGTCAGAATTGAACGTTCGCAAGCAGCTTTTAACGGAATTCGAGCCCAGAACCTCCCGTAACGTTGAAATAATTCATTTAAAAATATTAATTAAAAGTTAAAATATTCATGTCCTGGGCTCATAGAGGTTGTACAACACCGCTTCTCGATAGGTTACTGTACAGTGAAACTCCTGTATAATTTATTTATCTCTGGTCGTACATGCTTTTCGGATCGTCTGCCTTGAAATTTTACTAACCTTGTTTTATTTTTAATAATCCAGTTATCGTATAAAGTAAAGAAACTTAGCCTACATATAATTGTTAATTACTTACGTAAGCATCACTCTGACGCGAACAACACCTCAATATCTCTAATGGTTAGATAGATATCACGGGTTCATGGAAAACAAATGTTGTGCTTTTTCACCATTTTGGGCGTTGAATTTAGAAATATTTCAATTTCACATCTTATCCTTTTGTATAAGTGTCCAATTGAAGTGAAAATCATGACGGTATCCCGTTCAGTCGAATCAAAAACGATTATTCGTTAAAAAATACATATGACCCCTGCACAGTACTGACAGTTCGAATTTCGAAAAATCTTTAAGCTATTTTGCGATCATTTCTGTAATCATCATCCTGAAGCAAAAATTAACTTTATATCTCGACGAGTTTGATAAATATTGAGGATTTATCTCAAACAAATTACAGATCTTTTCACCTCCTAAGAGAGTGGATTTCGAAAAACCCTTACATCTCGTTTTAGACTACTTAATTGGTGTCTCTTGGACGTGAAAAACACGACAATAGCCCCTTGGGTTCAAGATATATCGACGATTAATTAAATACATGTTTCATAATCCCCCCCCCCTTCTTTTTACCATCATAAGTGGGGAATTCCGAAAATTACTGAAATTTCTCTTCACGTATGTAAGCACCAATCTTAAACAATAAATATCGATACTGTATAAAAATCAATGGGATCGATATATCGATTGTGAATCGAAAACATATTTTACCCTTTTTTAAACCTCTTCGGGGCCGAATTCGGAAAATATATTTTAAATTAATTTGGGATATTTACAAAAGCATCAATCTAAAGCAACGAGTACTACGATATCTCAATTGGTTCGATAAATATGTAGGAATAATCGAAAACACAGTTAACGTATTTTCACCCCTTAACTAAGGAATTTCGAAACGTCTTGAAGTCCTGTCATAGACATTTGTATACGTAACCAAGTGAAGTAAAGATCACGACGATAGTCATCTTGTTTAAGTGATATAGACGAATAATAAAAAAACACTTGTTGCCCCTTTTTACTGCTTGGGGGTCGAATTTCGAAAAATTCGATAACTGCTTTTTGAGTATTTAAGTATGCAACATTTAGACGTTAATGCCAACTCTCTATCGCGAAGGATTCGATATATGTCGATAGTTAATCGGAAACATATTTAAGGTCTTTTCACCTCCTTAAATGTTGCATTTCTAAAAATCCTTGAATTGGCTAATATGCATTTTTGTGTGTCCTATTAAAGTAAAAATCACGATGAAAGACCGTCAGGTTCGACCTCTATTGACGTTTCTTCGAAAAAACATTTCATCCCTTTTCACCCCCTTAGAGGTCGAATTTCGAAAAAATTCTTTCTTAGTGCTCGCTTACGACCTGACGGAAATCCCCACAAAATATTTCACGACTCTAGGTCCAGTGGTTTGGGCTGCAGTTCGATATGTCAGTCAGTCAATCAGCCAGTCAGTCAGTCAGCGTTCTCTTATATTATATATATGTATATATATATATATATATATATATATATATATATATATATATATATATATATATATATATATATATATATA